>JAPWTK010000934.1:0-57500 GCA_029963805.1 Aromia moschata
ATATATATATTGTTTTTATAATTAGGTATTTGTCATGCAAGTGTATCTTCTAAGTCTCGTATACAGAATTTATTATATTAAATTGAAATATGCCGTATTCAAATTGTCAATGTCAGTGCGTTTGTTCACTGAATCACTCTTTTTTAATAGCAATCATTTCATGTAACAATCGTTTTTTGTAATTGTTTTGTTGTCCAATAATTTTGATTTCGTCAAACTAAAAATGATGTCCTATTTTGGTATGTGTCACCAGTGCTGTCTCGTTTACCTTGTTCTTTTGCAAATTGTTAGCACTAACATCATTTTTATGTTCATATATTCTTTTTTTCAAATACCTTCCGGTCTGACCCACATAAACTTTATTACATGTGCCGCATGGTATTCCATATATTATATTCGATTTTAATTCAATCGGCGTTTTTGCTTTTAATTTTGTAAAAAAATGTTTTTTAATTGTGTTTTCACTCTTAAATGCTACTTTTGTATTGTTAGTTGATAAAATTGGCTCGAGTTTTTCCGAAAGTCCTTTTACGTATGGAATTTTAAAGTATTTTGTGTTGTCATTAGTGATATCATTTATGTTATTGTTACTATTATTAGTATTGTCATTCAATGTATTCTATTATTATTTTATGTTATATCAATTGTTTTATCAATGTTTCATTCATATTTATTTTTAAAAACGACAGCAAAAAGCTTATTCAATTGTAAGTATAAATATGAAACATGTAATCCTGATTCCCATTTTAATCTGTGTGGTATTACGTTTGTTATTATCTACATTGCGTGTTTGTCATATTTTAGAGTCCTGAGGATGCAAATAAATTTTGCGAAACGTCGACTAACTGAAAATTAGTTTTTTTTGGAAACATTTGACCTCATCCCACTAATTAACTATATAGTTATATGGAAACAGGTCACTAATCCTACATTACAATCAAGATATTTGACTATCACAAGGTACTAATTGTAATAATTGTATCCAACGCTGCTTCATGATCTCTATATTTATCTCGAGCTGTTGGCGTGGCCTAGTTAACCTTATATTGACGTAGTTATTGTCGACAAAATAAGTATAAAATACCAAAAGAAGTAATTTTGCCCATTATCATCGTTCGAAAGTAATACCGAATAAGGACGATTACAAAATATTTGCTTATCATCAGCGTTTACCTAGGAATGCAGCATTAATCATGAAAGTAGTTATTTGTTAGAGGCGTTCAATAAAATAAACACGTTTCAAAAAAATCTGTCTTACCTTCAAAATCTATATGAATCATGACTTGTTAAAAAGAGCATCAGTCATCAATTTGGTGATTTGTAGTTTCTGAGTGAACTGGACATGTCACAGGCAAGGCAACTATTTAACTGTTACAGGGGCATCGATCTGTGAATATATACAGCAAAGTGGTGACCACGAAGTATTAAAATTTTACTTAAAAAGCCAATTGATGCTCCCTTAATAACAAGTTCGAAAAATTCTCTAATGACTGATGCCCTTTTAATAAATCATATTTTATATATCTGTTAAGAGCTACAATTTACTTAAGGGTTTTTTTATCATAACAGCAGATCACATTTATAGTACATGACCAGGGTACCCAACAAATCTGTAAATTCCCTGACTTTTCCGGGGTTTCCAGATAATTTTTACAATAAATTCCAATAAAGATATTCCAATAAAAATATTTGCAGTTTACAATAAATAATAACGCAACAAAAAATAAATTAAAACAAAATTAACAAACATTTATAAAAAAAATTCCATTGTTACTTAAATCATTTTCTATAGAGCGGAATGCATTTTTTTTGGAGTTCAAAAACTTCAAACAATTTCACACATTTTGTTAGATATGTCTAAGCTTTTCGGTTATGTCAAACTTTTGACAAGTGACTGTCACAATTTGTAAAATAAACAATTACTGTCATATGATGTGACAGTTTTGACAAGTAAATAAGGTTATAAATTCGAATAAGAATAGAAATACGTCTTTTTTTTTGCCAACTTTGATGACGTTTTTTTTTGGATGTCTCTATAACAAAAACATAATAGAAGACAGCACTAATAATATATGTCTAAAATTCAAAAACAGTTCCTTCTCTGGAAGATGTCTCTCCAGTCTGAAAGTAAAGTTGCATGTACAGGGTGTTCAGTCCACGCCATACATCATTTCAAAAATATGTAGGTGTTCCACTTCAATTAACGTTGAGTATAGTAAATTTCTACCACCCATTTTATGTATAACACCGTGAAAAAAAATGTTACTTTTTGAAGTAGTAGAAGTAGTTCAAATAACTTGGTTGCCTTTATACTGTACTTTACAAAACTAACAAAACATATAATGTACGTCTTGATTTACTTGACCAACTATGATAATTCTTTTGTAATATGAGTCGATATTCATGAAAATGTATATTAACCAATACAACACAATTTACATTAAATAATGGAATTATTGTAGGGTTGGTACTGACTCTTTTTTTAGTAACAATAACTATTTAATAGGTAATTCAATTTTTTCTTGCGTTCGTAAAAACATTACGGAGTAAACCTTAAAACGCTTTACCTTTTCAATAATTTAAACTTCTAACTATCGATTACGATTAACTTTCGCCAACACAAATAAAAAATAGTAACCACGTTTTCCTGGAACTAATACCGGACCCTAACTTTTTTCGTCGCGTTTACAGCGCATGAAAGTGCAATGGTATCTAGTAAGCGCCAGCCCGTGGGAAAATAGGTCACAACACACATTCACTCTAAAAACCAACAATAAACTGCATCGCAGATTTCACCTGATTATAAATAGTAAGTAGTTAATGGAAAATTTATTACGGAAAAGTGCTCTACATTCAAGCGTCAAAAAAATGTAAACAAACAAACAATCCCGTTCTCCATCAATGGCTCCCTGCATAGAAAAAATATTCGCGATTTTTATAACCGCCGCATCTAAGTGGTCTTCTGTGTATTCTTAAGAATACACTAATTAATACTGACATTATGAACGAAGTGTACATTTCACATTTCCATACCGATTCAGTAAACTAAATTTAAAACAAGAAACATAAAAATGTGGCCTTTTTCACAAAACAGCGAACTACTTTTCTCGAGACTTAGTTGGCAAAACGCGCGTCGGGAAAAATATAGTAGTTCGGTGTTTCGTAGAAAACGTCCAGTTTTTTTGTTAAAGAAAAGGTTTCTTCGAGGCTAAAAAACTGATTTGTAGTCTCCAGTATCAAATACATCTTTATTTGATACATATATGACTCACTTATAAACTCTTTCAATATTTTACGTAATACGAAACGATTATGTTGTAATGTTAACCTTTGGTTTCCTAGGATAGCGGTACCGTCATATAGCGGACGTAATATAACGTTGGGTGATGTCATGTTGAAGATAAGCAGCATCACGATCTCGACGTCATTAGTTGTGCTAGAAGACAAAGAATCTGAAGAAAATACACCAAAAAACAGTTCATCTGATATTTTTCGAAAAACAGCTGATATTTTCCGAACAGCCAGTCGCAAACTGGAATGATATAAAAAAGGCAAACCGTGATTGGATAAGAATTATTATACGAGGTGTGTAAATTAAGTAATGAGACTAGCAACGTAGCGGCCGATCTAGATACACTGCGGAGACTGGACTTGAAAGGGCGGTAGGTTAACATGTCATGCACCTTCAGCACAAGTTTGAACTTGTTAGAGTCATTTGTTTGTTCTTTATGACTGCTTTCGTAAACCGGCTTTTTCTAGTGCGTTTTAAAAATGAGTGACATTAATTTTGAGCAACGGTGTGCTATCAGATTTTGCTTGAGACTTGGACACAGCGTAACGGCTACTTTTTGCAAAACTTCAACACGCCTACGGAGACATTGTTTTTTTCAAGAGCCCAGGTTTTTCGATGGTTTAAGGCAGGCCTCTCCAACTCTATGCTATTGCCGCTCCGACCGAGCGCCGGCCAAGCACTGGGAATTAAATGCAAGAATATGATGATGTCTGTCTCTGTCGCGCAAAGGCGGCTGTGCTGCGGACGAGTGAGAAGGCAGTGGGCAGACAACGGTGCGCGCCGGCACACAGTGTTTCCTTTTCTCGATTTCGTGGCCAAAAAGACTTTTTTGTTATTGGAATGGGCTGAAAATTTGTATACAGGGGTCTTTCAGGTCGGTGATTTCGATAATGCATGAAATTTTTTTTAAATTCAAAATGGCTGACCCAAAATGGTTGCAATTTTTGTTGAAAAATCGTTTATTACAAAAATGGTACGATTTGATGGACTTATTTATGAATTATTATTTTAACAATGACATTGAATTTTCGAAATTCGAAATGGTGAATTAAAAAAAAAATAACAAAAAAAGATATTTCGTACAGGAATAGCGATACTCACTTTTTCTTTGGATAATATATTTATATTGTACAATAAACTAAAATACATTGATTAAATTTAACTACATGAATAACTAGTGTGACTGCTAGCTAGCAGAGCTCTTCGGAATATTCCGAGTCGCAATCGTCTGAGGACATATCGGATAAATCTGCGCCTTCAGCCTTGAATGTATAGCTTTTTCAATTGCTTCTACTTTATCGCTGACTTTGGCATTTCCGAGATTTAAAATCTCGAAAGATCATTTTCTCTTTTTCTTCATAAAGAAATTATTTTTCTTGGAGCCATGTTTAATGGTGTTCCTAAAATAAGAAACACAATGTTAAATCACAATTCATAAAAATTAGGAAAACAATGTATTAGGGATTACTCCTTAAAATTATTTTCCACGAAAGAATGAGCATTAGAGAGGCCAGGTATGAACCTTTTCTTAATACCTAGCCGGCCGCAACTCTCTAAAGCGTCTAGGGCCGAAATTCCTCGGTCGTGCGCGGCCAAACTCTAACGGCTCTGAAATGTGCTACCGCACCTCTCAGCAGCCAAATTTGGTCTCTATTTAAAGCTTATTTCTTCCTCTTCATGCTCCATGCAATTTCGAGGCGGAAGTCGGCGGAAGTTTTCACTAAACGTCTGTCCAAATATTTTTCTACCTCAGAAAAGACGCGTTTTTACCGGACTACATTCTAATACACATTCATTACTTAAAAATAACAAATCTTTATCATTTCAACGTTAAAAAGTAATCTACATACCTTTAGGAACAACGTCCAAAAGAAATTTTTAAAAACAATTAACTAGTTCGAAAAAATATTCACTTCACAATATAACTATATCGGCAGAACGGCAAGCGCGTTATACGTGTAGGTGCAGGAACCTCAACTTTCAAATGGTTCCCTTGTCTCAGGTAATAAACCCAGGAACCTGTCTTTCGAGATTATAACGTACCAAAGCCCCCTCTACAACTTTACAATGATGAAAAATTGAATTGCCAATCTTCGATTTCAGCATTTTTGGCCAAGAAATCGGGAAAAGGAAACATTGTGCGGCACCGAGTGCTCGTGTTGGAGAGGCCTGGTTTAAGGCATTCTCAGACGGAAGAGAGTCGATTGAAGATGAACCACGCGGCGGAAGGCCTTCATTTTCAAGAACCCATGAAAACGTCGATATAATACGGGATCTTGTGCATTCAGATCGTCGGTTGACGACAAGAATGATCGGTGAAGAGTTAATTTTGAATCACACCACTGTTTATCAGATTTTGACTAACGAATCTCTAGATGAGAAAAATCTGCACAAAAATGGTTCCAAAAAACCTTTCACAGGAAAAAAAGGACATCAGAAGAGAAAGATGTCTTGACTTTTAGAAACGATTGAAAATGATCCCCATTTTACAAGTGACAAAGCATGGAATGGCACACTTCAAGCTCTATAAGACTCAAAAAAAGTAAGAATGAGCCAGTCGAAGATCAAATGCATGCTGATTTGTTGTTTTTTTTTTGATAACCATGGAAGTCCACAAAGAGTTTGTGCCTACAAACCAAACAGTAAATCAACACTTTTACAGAGAGGTTCTTGAAAAACTTCGAAAAAGAGTTATGCTAGTGAGACCAAACATCAAGAACAACTGGATGTTGCATCACGACAATGCGTCTTGTCACACAGTCATTTCAGTAAACGAGTTTTTAGCCAGTGAAAACATTCTTGTGGCTCCTCAGCCTCCTTATTCGCCTGACTTGAGTCCTTGTGACTTTTTCTCTTCCCGATATTGAAAAATCACCTCAAGGGACGTCAATTTGGGACCATAGAAAACATTCAAACGGCTGTAACCAACCAGCTGAAGGCTATTCCAGTATATGAGTTCCAGCACTGCTATGAGGAATGGAAGAACCGTCTCCAGCGCTGTGTGGCTTTCCACGGAAGTTATTTTGAAGGAGACAATACTGAATTGTAATTCTATTCGAATAAAAAAATTAGTCTCATTACTTAATTTACACACATCGTATAACAGCGCTGTTTTGAATAATGCCAAATGATATGTACATCACAGGCTTGATTGATTTATCGCCATCTATAAACCTAATAATTTAAAAAGTAATGTTGCTTCAGTTCACCGCTACAATTCACGACCGTCAAATACCGTCGACGAACTGTTTTCCACCGTCCTAGCTAGCACACGATTTTTCTGTTCTGCCATATTTTAAATAAGCCACGTGTTCCTTACATGTAGGCAAAATATATTGTTTTGTTTGTCCAACATACTTAAAAAAGTGTATCTAGTCCGCGGGTGAATGTAGGTTCATATGATAACGAAACAAATTTTGAATTGTCAGTATCTCTACGAAAAGTCGTGGAATGGTACAGAGCTCTCTTAAACGTATGCTTCCTTATTAACGTATCGATTAAATGGACTTAGTAACTGTTATTCTTCCAATACCCACTCCAGGCCTATAGCGAACTTAATAAAAATATTTTCAATATGGCTGTACTTCCGGTTATACCGAAGTCGCCATCAACTTTCTTGTTTTAACCCATTAGCGCCTGACCGGACACTTTTTGTTCTCTAATTTCAAAGTGTTACTGTATGCATAAATTAATTGAAAAAAATTCCGGAACCTCTTGTCTCCCATGTTTTCAAGGGTGCTCTTTCGAATGAAAGTGGTTGCAAGTCCGGAAAGTGAGTTGTATCATTGGAAAATTGGAAAGGAAAAAAACGTGATTTTTTTATGACAAAAAAAATGTTTGATCAAGATTTTTTTTGCTTTTACAAAAACAAAAAAAAGGTGTCCATGACAACTAAACTAATAGTTTAGGTGTCATGGACACCTTTAAATTATTATAAAAAGTTATTGGCCTTAGCCGGCGCCATTTTGTTTAAACAAGAATATTTAAAAATAATGTAAGGCCAATAACTTTTAGTTTAGGTGTCGTGGACACCTTTTTTTTTTTGTTTTAGGTATGTACAAAAATGTAAAAGCAAAAAAAACTTGATAAATTTTTTTTGTCATCAAAAAAATCACGTTTTTTTTCGTTTCCAATTTTCCGATGATACAACTCATTTTCCGGACTTGCAACCACTTGCATTCGCTTAGAAAGAGCACCCTTGAAAGCATAGGGGACAGTGGTTCCGGAATTTTTTCAATTAAATTGTGCACACAGTAACACTTTGAAATTAGAGAACTAAAAGTGTCCAGTCAGGCGCTAATGGGTTAAACTGAATAGTGAATAATAAGAATTTAATTAGATAGACGTATTACCAAAGAAAATATTGTTGTATATTTCTCCCAAGTATTTATTCGAAACTCAAATACTAAAAACCTGGCTTACTAGCCCCAGTCCATCCTACGTCCAAAACAGCGGCTACAAACTACCTTTTCGGCTACCCACATTCTAAAAACAACATTTTAAAAATAAGAAAGAATAACCGCTTGCGTCCGCCACGAACATTTCGAAGTCGACCTTCTAAATAACCGTGTGCATCATCCCGGACACGCTCCTTGACTCTTCTGCTCTCATCTCCGTGCGAGGTACTCGCATTGTGATACGATCGGGCAGTCAATCATCTGCGGGGGGCCAATGTCCCGTCCCGGTGGAGAAAGGTCGCTGGCGACGACACGGCAGTGAAATCAGGGGGTCACTGCACCACAAGAAAGTACGCATCGATATAGCAGTCACTTTTTTGAAATAATGTGAATCTGGGTCGGCGACCCACTTTACGCAGCCCCAGAATTGGGTTATGCGTTTTTATAATACGAAGAGTAATGGTAGCAAGGCCTCGCGAGTTCAAGGGTGACATCAGAGATCGGTGATCTCACCGCACGACCGGCTGCCGTGGCTTCGCTAATGCCTCACTTGGAGGATGTAGATAACTTTCGACGAGAGTTTTTTTTTGCAGGCGCGAAACATGAAATTGAGTGGCTTTGGTAAAAGGCTCGTGTATAAAACGTGACGTCGTATAACATGAAACGTCGACGTTTTTTTACTATTAGCTATTTGAGCATAGAGAATCCGTGTACAAATACAATAAAAATGTAGGTACATACATTGTGCCTATTATTAATTTATTATTTTTCGTCTCATGATAACTGATAGCATATCTTGAAAACGACGCATGGGACCCACTTCACTTTTTAGGTGATGACTATACACCTCTTACAGAAAAGGATTTATAGTGAAAAATCGTCAGCAAAGTTTGCGAAAAAATTTTCAAAAACACTGGAGCACTCCCAGGTTCTCAGTAACGCTCTGTGGAATATTTGTAGTATATTTTTTTCATAATCTAGAAACAAATATAAGGAGACGTTTTTCGATTTGTTACAAAATATTTTTGTTTCAAAAAGTTATGGCCATTTTAATTTTGGGAAACAAAATGTTCCTATAAAATTAAAATTAAAATGGCCATAACTTTTTGAAAAAAAAAAATATTTTGCAACAAATCGAATAATATCTCCTTATATTTGTTTCTAGATTATGAAAAAAATATACTGCAAGTATCCCACAGAGCGTTAGTGAGAACCCAGGGAGTGCTCCAGTGTTTTTGAAAAATTTTTCGCAAACTTTGCTGACGATTTTTTCACTATAAATCCTTTCTGTAAGAGGTGTATAGTCATCACCTAAAAAGTGAAGTGGGTCCCATGCGTCGTTTTCAAGATATGGCTAACTGAAATATCACGCACCGCCACTGTGACTGACAATACTTGTGTTAAGTTGTTATGTAATAATATTCATGAAATCAGTGTTCGCCATATATGACCTTTATTACCTGATGTACCTCTATGATCTGTATGACCTTTATGACTGAAGTGACCTTTATGATCTTTAGGAACTTCGTAATTTTATGACATGTGATTTTTATGATCTGTATGACCTTTGTCACAAATTTGATCTTTATGACCAATGTGAAGTTGAGTAGGAATTTTTTAGAGCTCCGTCCACTGTATAATTACTAAAATTAATATAAGTTGAGTGGACCTATTTTGAAGAGTTACCCCATCAATCCCTAATATTAAACCCCACACTTAAACTAAAAACATTTACATCTTCAGAGTTATGTTGTATATGTGTATCAAAGAAGTGCATATCTTGTACTTTTACGAGTACATGTAGAAAAGGAAATGAGAATTAACCCCATTTTTCCTCCAAATCCCCAACCCCACCGATTAAACTCAATATATAATCAGCCCCAGATCTTGTCATGATACATCCATTTTTCAAATTTCAAGTTGATATTTCAAAACGTTCTCGAGATATTGTGCACACAAAAAAGCTTAACAGACCGACTGTCAGACAGACGCACAAAAATTTGGTTTCGCTTAAACTTAAAATCATGATATTTCAGAACATTTTAGGTCTACTCTTTATTAAGGCCTACTAATACTGCAGGTATTCTAAGTTATTTAAAAAATATACACGTTGGCAAAATAAAATTGTGTTATACATGGAAGTCTGTAAAATAATTATAATAATTGTAATCTATATCTATAGATAATTGCATATAATAAATATTATTCCGATTAGCGTTTTGGTGGCCTAGCATACATACATACAGGGTGATTAAAATTGGACTCCAATGGATAATATATTTTTTAAATATAGTATTAGTATAAATATCGTCAAAATGTGCGTAACACTTTTTAGATTAGCACCATTTGCGTTCTATTCAAGTTAGAGACTTGCTGTTTTTAATTTTCGGTAGCCTATTGGGTTGGTTTCAATGCCCCGAAGTCGCTACGCTGTGACTTAAACAGTTCGCCGTCCACTCCCCAAAAAGTAACCCCATGTTGAAATTTGAATTCGCAAGATTTAGACGCCAATTTCAGAGACCTACAGGATCGACTTCTACATTGATACATTGTTGATGAAAAAAATCGAATTTTTTTTCATTTTTGTGTGTCAGGAGAGGGATGTCTTTACGGACCACGCATTGTAGACTGACGGTAAATATAAGCCCCTTTAAATTATTCACATTTTAAACTTTAAACGCGTTTTTCTTAGAATCACGTTTTTAAAAATGGCTGACATTCTAGCGCCCACTGTAATTAAGCTATCGACTTGAAATTTTGCACGCATGCGTAAAAAACATTTCTCCAGGGTCTGACGAGCCGGTTTTTCGATAAAAACATTTAAAAATATTTAATTAATTTTTTTGTGAAAAAAAATTGCAAAAAAACATTTTTTTTTTAATTTACCGCCATTTTTGTAATTTTGCAGTAATCGAAAAAATATCTCGTTGTTCCCTGACCAAAACACAACTGATTAAGAAAATATTTTGTATTTCTGTTTCAAATCAACACAGATGGTGCTACAATGTCAGCCGTTTAGACGGAAATTTTCGCGGCCTTCAATTTGCGATGTTCTGGCGGTCGCCATTTTGGATTTTTCTGATTTAAAAAATTTCTGTTTTTTCATGTAAAAATTATTGAATTATAATTCGCAAAAAAACGCATTTGTTAATGTTAATTACTTCCCCCACGAAAAAAATAATACAAAAATGACTAAAAAATGACGTCTCAAGGTAGAAGTCCCCCTTAAGAAGGATGTTGTCGGGTAAAAACTCTATCCCGGCACATATTAAAACCTCCTCAATAACTTCAGTGTATGTGGTTGCTGTGCCATCTCTTCAACCCACCCATTTATATAAAATTTATATAAAATATCCAACGGGTATATAACCCAATTACAGGATAAGTAGCAGATACAGAATTTCAATATAAGCAGCACAGAAAGAATTTCAATAAAAAATATAACAATACAAACAAGAGAAAATTAAAAGTACAGATATTACATATACATACATGAATTTAAGATACAGAATACAAGAATGATCACGGACACAAGTAAAAATATCACTTATATGCAATATGAAAAAATGCATAAAAAAAACAAATACATAAGATACAGAGAAGACAAAAAGAGACTATTAAGATTACGTATATACAGTTTTAATATCATTTATATTACAATGAAGTAAGTCAAGCTGTGATTCGATGTGAGAATAATTAGTTATCATTTGATATACGGGAGAACATTTATAAATATTGGTTCTATAATTTTTAACACAAAATAAGTGAGTACTTCTAGCATTAATTCTAGGAATATGAAAGTCAAGTGAGGATAAGATTGTATCGCAGTTAACTTTATTGTGAATGATTTTATATAAGAATAATACAGAATGCATAGTTCGTCTTTTAATTAGGCTACACATTTTAAATCGTTCGTAAAATAATTCTTGCGGGGTACCTCTAGGTGGATAACAGTTGTCTAATGTGAGGGCAGCCGATTTAAAAAACCGTCTTTGTACTTTCTCAAGAGATGAAATATGTATGGAGTATATTGGGCTCCAGACTACAGATGCATATTCAAGTTTGGATCTAACAAAAAGTTATGAATAGTAGGCGTAGTGTGTCGAGAGATTTAAAATCTTTCATATTTCTTATAACAAAACCAAGACTCTTGTATGCTGAAGCTATAGTGTTGTCAATATGATTTGTGAAAGCAAATTTGGGGTCAAAGGTAACTCCAAGGTCTGTTACTAAATCAGGTCGCCTTAAAGTAACTCCATCAAGTGTATAATTATAAATAAGCGTGTCGTTTTTACGACAAAATGACATCACATTGCACTTACTGACATTGAGGGGTAGGTGGTTGTCAGTACACCAAGAACTTATTAAATTTAAATTCGTCTGGAGCTTGATACAGTCGAGGAGAGGAGGGATTTACGCAGGGTTCTGCGTGGTTTGACCTCTGTTGGGCAAATCCATTGATCTTAATGATGCCTAAGAAAATGGTGTACTTGGGCTCATGTACCCTCGACTGGGCTAGCACCTACGAGACAGACCACCCAAACAACACCTTTATCCACTAATTTTACGAGAGAGAGAGGGCATGTTTGGGTGGCCTACCTCACAGGCGCTAACTCAGTCGAGGCTTCATGAGCCCAAATCACAATGAACACTTGCCGCGTGTACTAAACATCTCTCGCGAATTTCGCGATTGTCAATTCACACAAGTGCAAAGAAAGGTTCCGCCTACCCAACGAGCCTTCTTTCATGATTTTTACCCACTCAAAATTTTTTGGGTGGAGTCAAAAAAGAGGACGATGAGACGCAAAAGAGGATTTGAAGGAGACAACCGATTCGAGGTGGGCCGAAAAAAGTTCAAGCATGCTCAGAAAGGCATTCACCCCACGCATCAAGACCTGCTTACGTTTACAGTGGGTCCCGTCAACTTCAAGAGCCTTCAAGTAATGCCATGACATGAACTCGAGAATTTTTGGGGTGTGAACGGCGAACCGTTTAAGCCACAACGCCGTCGGAACATTCAAACCAGCTCTACGAGCTGCCGAAAATTAAATACCACAAGTCTCTAACTCGAATAGAACGCAAATAGCGCTAATCTAAAAAGTGTTACGCTAATTTTGATGAGCAGTTTGATTAATTAGTACAGATGTATAAAAACACAATGTCCATTAGTTTTTTTTTGTTTGGTTGGATTAGGTCCAGGAGTAAATAACAACTATTCGATTATTGCCAACGTTTCGGAGCTTTATTTCTCCTTCATCAGGACTCACTACAATTTTATACAGAAGTAGATATAAGATATAGATTTTGGAAAATTATATATTACTACAGAAAAGCAATTGTAACTGTAGTAATATATAATTTTCCAAAATCTATATCTTATATCTACTTCTGTATAAAATTGTAGTGAGCCCTGATGAAGGAGAAATAAAACTCCGAAACGTTGGCAAAAATCGAATAGTTGTTATTTACTCCTGGACCTAATCCAACCAAATAAAAAAACTAATAGAGAAGAAGGTCGCTAAATTCCCCACACAATGTCTTCATTTTTTGAGCACTAAATAAATAGAATCGAATATACAAAATTATATCCGCATTTTTGTGCAATTTTCGTATTGTTATCAACAAATGAACAGAAAGTTAAGAACGACCAACTTTTTAATACAGACACTAAGAGAACTGAACTTTGAGATTATACAATTATGGTAGTACTAATTAACGAAATGATACCTACTTTATTACTTTACGTAAGTAAGAAAATTAGATGACCGAAAATAATATTCCACTAGGTTTTAGGTCACGCTGTCAATGTAGCTGTTTGTAGTTTATACTACCAATTTAAGTGGTTTTTACAAGGGTGTTTATAGTAAACATTGATGAAGTATTTTCTTTTATTTATACGTATAGTAAGATGCACAAAATGGGGACAAGGTTACTGTTAGTCGATATACACACGCAGTTAAATTTCGAGATATTTGTATTATAAATAGATCGAAATATAAATACAAGCATTTCATTAATGAATGTATAATTTTAGATTAATGATAAGCTTTATTATGAACGTAGGTCAATTTAATATCGTGAGATCTAATTTTCCACAATTTATTAAATACATGTTCGCATATGTTCTTAATTAAAACTTGAAATATGTTTTATTAAACCTTACATTTGCATACACGTAAGGTTTATTTTATTCTCTATAACTTTTGAAAATAATTTTGCAAAAGAATATTCACAAACGCTTCCCTTTTCAATCTCGTTTTCTTTAGACACCATTGTCTAAAGGTAGAACACTTTTAGTTAGGGCCCGTGCCCCCACCCCTTGTGAAAATCCTCAATTTTAGTAACAAAAATAAAACTGAATAAAACAAACAGAATTTTCATTCGTGGAATATAATTTTGAACTATTTTTTATCAAGTAGTTTAATTGTGAATTAATGCCGTAAAATTTCATAAAAACTGTATAAAAAAATTCTAAGAATGTGGAACACCATGAAATTATTGAAAACTGCATCAGCCCTATATTCACAAGTAATTGCAATACGGAATGAAATGAAAAATGAAGAAACAAAATATTTATCTTATCTTATTAATACAGAACTGCCAAAATACAATATTTATTATTTTCTAATGCTAGATGTCGCGATGTCCAACTTTTACAGATAGTATTTTTTTACAGAAATCGATTTTGTATATACATAGTATGCAAAAGTTTATCCTTTATCTCTGACGATAAATCAGTTTTTTTTTCAGTATTTTAAATCATAAACTGCACAACGCTTCTCCAACTTGAACTGACCTCGTAGAAAGAAGTATCACTTACGGTTCAGAAAATGCAATCCCATCAAAAAAATGGACATCCTGTATACAGTATGTACAGGGCGGATAAATGTCCAAATTATTTAGTGAACAAAATATTTTTCATTGAAACGATAAATCATTGATAAATCCTGAAAGAAAGTCGAAACGAACGTGGCCATCGGTTGAACGAACTGCCAGTGAAAAAAAATCGAACAAAATCATTGAGAAGTTGTTCTCGGGTATGATCTCGACTTAACGCGTGAGATGAACAACTACTCGCAGGTAAGGTATGGTCCCGGCCTGGGAAATGACCTTGCAAACGAAACAGTGGCCTACCTGAAACTCTAGCAGGATTTTCTACAGGGCGTTGCCCACAACCCCTTTGATTCCAATTCTTCCTTTCCACCACAGCAAACTTTACATATATATAGGATTACCATACCAGCAGAATAAAGTGAATTATTATAAACGAGTACCTTTCATAAGTCTTCCAAATTTCGTCTATATATGGAAGACGTATTCAGGTTTAAAATATTTATATTGCGATGAATATCAATTCTGAGTGAAGTTCGTAAATTTGTGCTACAACGCAGGGCTCGACACTATAAAGCTATATGATAATGAAAGTATCAACCGTATTTTTAAGCACCCTGTAAATTATTATACGCGTGTATTTTACCCCTGCGTACCCACGCCACTGACCGATCCATCTCGATGTCCCACTACTCACGTCTGCGCGGTAGTACGCCGATCTCATGCGGAAATACTGGATAGGGTACATGCAGTTTTACATGCGGTATTACATGATTCATTTTAATTCTTAAAAAGTTCGGATGTTGTTTAAGACACCAAAAAATTTGGTGTCTTAAAGATTTAAAAGATATCTAACGTATATTAAAATGTAAGAAAAAAAAAACAGATTTTTTTGCCTCAAAGCTTTTAGTTTCACAATATGAATGTCTAGTAGTCGAGTAAAATGATTACCTTGTAGTATACAATTTCCATTCTAAATTGCAAAAAGGTAGAAAAAAAGCAAGGTTGTCAGATATATTTTCTAAAATTGCTAAGCTCACTATACAAGTATACTTCATACTTCAGTAAACTGTTAGTTCGTGACGTTCTTAGAAAGTTAGTTTGGAAGTATTTTAAAAAAATACATAGATATAAATTTATTAGTTAGCATTAAAATAAAGCGTTTAAAATTGCTGGAAAAAATAATTATAAATTAAAACAACTTTATGTATATTACTATACTTAAGAAAATTTTGAAGAGCCGGCAACGCTGCTGGCCGGTGGTAACACCGAATGCCGATCCATTATACTATTGGATTACTTTGTATCTAATACCATTCCTTAAATACTTATTCGGTCCACTGTGCCATAAAATTTTTACGACGTCGTTAAAATGATTTACGACATTATAAATTCTACTCGCCAGTGATGTGTATTTCAGCTAGGTTTATTAACACAGACAATTTTTTGAGATTGTCTGGCTAAATGAGCATTATTTACAGCAAATTATATTACAAATATTAAGAGTTTTGTATGCAGGCTAATTTGAATCTCCTATATTGGTTTGAATGAAAAAAAATTATTTCACAATTTTCGAATTTATAAAAGACATATGCACGCCCATGGAATCATAAAGTTGCGCCGCTTTTTTTGTTCCCCAGGCGTATTTATCATTTTCAATTAAAAATAGAAGGACTTAAACACCACATAGGAAAGCAGATCGAGAAAATTTTCAATAAAAAATCATTAAATGGAACAACAGCCATTACAAATTTACCAGTAAATGTGTGTTAATCGAAAACAGTAGAAATAAAAATGCTAAATAAACGATAAGAGTCATTTATTTCTGAATTAAAGTACATATACAACTTTTGACCCTTTTGTGAATTCTGAATCATTCCCAGATTCTCAACTGATTAATCTCAAAATCTATCCAGTCCCAAATTTTCTTACAATATGTGTACAGCACCAAATTTAAGTTGGAGCTTTATGCTTTATCAGTCATCAATCGTGATAAGTAGAAAAGTAGATTTGTTTCCCCCAAACTTTTTTAGTCACAACAATGCGCCTATATTAAACCAAAAGTAATAATGGGACCAAGAGCACTTCCCTGTGGCACACCAGATGTAAAATAGATCGACAATATTTTCATTGAAGGGTCCATTGAATGAAATAACAATAATTTCATATTTATCACAAAATGCGGTCGAAAAAAATTTTTCGTTGGTGGAATAAAGCACCTATATGTAGTCCGTTCTAAGTTTAGCACCATCATCAGCGATAGCAGCGAAACGGCGCAGATCAATGCACTTGAATCCGCGGCCAGTGGCAGAAATGCATAGCAAGGAGGGCGTCACTGACCACCGCTAAACCTGTGTGTGTGCCTCGTCGTTCGCGATTTGCATAAGAATGGAGATGCCCGCGACCATCGGGCATCAACCCTCTTCCAACACTCACCACTTATCAGTCTTCGATCCCGCTAATCGCGTTAATCCGACGAGAAGACCTATCACGCCAGCCGTAGATATGATAGACATCCATTTTATTAAGTTCCGTTTTGTTAACTTTAACTGACTTATATAAGTGATCATGATTAGTCAACAATAAGTTATGTGTTTAACTTTTGCATAAAATTATAATGGTAAATGATAATGTGTAAAAACTAATATTTAAAAAAAGAATAGCTAAAATGTCATCAATCTTTTGATGACATTAAGCATCGTTTAATGAATTTCTCAGAACCGATAAAAGGAAGGAAGAGCTTGGATTTATTATAAGTGGGTTTCTAAGAACTAGTTGTAATTGTATATGAAATCTTCCCGAATGCGATAAAAACTTTAGGGTTGTCATTTAAAGTTCTGTGCTGTCTTAGCTCGAAAACAAAAGACGATCTGAAAAATAGAATTTATTGAAAAATATGTCATTAACAAAACATACATCAAAAAAACAAAATCTACCTTTCCCAGCATTGTTTGTCAAATCATTCCCAAAAAAAAGAAATATTGAATTTATTCAAAATGTTACGATCTCACTGTACGGTTATATGTATTATTTCATCACGTTAAAGATATTACTTACCACCTTTTAAGATTTTGTTTTTAATATTTTTTTATTAAATTAAAAAATCAGTTTCTTATTATTATGTTCTTATGTTAATTCTCGGTTTGTTATTTTACGTTTACTTCCTACCAAAAGCTCATCTCAATTAATTTAACTATAAGGAGACAAAACTATTAAGAGTCTAAACCGTGTTCTATAGATTTTATATATTTTAAGAAGACGTTGTTGTTCCCTTTCTTTTATTATACTCCAACCAAAATTTGGAAACCAGAAACTGAAAAAAGTTCTCTCAACGGCGCGGCGGCTAGGTTACAAGGTTAGGCGATCTATTTAATTACAAGGTTAGACGATATGTACTATTTCTGTCATATTCTTGACATCGACTATTTCTTTTTAACATATTGCCATAAAATATTACAATTATTATTGCTATATATCAAATTCGTCAATAGCTCTAATATTCACTTAACACCACTCAAAAATTAGATAAAACCACTGGCGCAAAATCATTCAACCTACTCGTTATACAGGTATTTTAGTATATATCAGTTGTACTGGTTGTCGTTACCCTGCTTCTCCGTGCAGACGTTTCCCATTACATATATCACTCAAGATATACAGGGTGTGGGCACTGTAATCATATTAATTAAGCTATTATTATTGACTAGTCTTTTTTTTCTAGGCTATTAAGAAAAATCCAGTTAACGAACTAGAAAATACGTTCACTACGATTCTAAAAAATGCATTTACTCTTACAGGATAATAATGAAATGTTCCTTGGTAATTGTATTGAAAGTGTAACTGATGAGTGATGACTGATGATATCAAAAATAAATATGTAAAGAAATAAACTTCTATATATTTCATTCCATTTCCAATTCACAGCTCAAAAGTAATAATGAAATATAAGTAAAATAATAAGCATATTTCTTTTGGAATCTAAAACAGTATCTTAAGTTTTTATTAAGTGTGTAAAGGATACAAAAACCAATGTGATGATGTTGTGATGATGATAAATCTGGCAACTCTAATAAATTAATTCACGTAGAAACTCTTAACACATTAATATTAAAAGTTGGCATACGGAATAACACATAGGCAACTCATGTAGCATGTGATGGGGGTTGTTGCAACTTTATTTGATTGCAGGAGTCCTGTGACAGTTGGAGCTGTTGTACAACCTCCCGTTATATGCATTACGTTGAATGATGTGATAGAATTTCATAATAAAATATGGCAAACGTGTGAAAGGATTCTAGTTATTTTCGTCTATTATACCTATAGTGCGGACGCCTCTGTGACGCGTTCCGTTTCTGCTAATCGTATTAATTTGAAAAAAATGATCAATCTGTCAATTTAGTCTACGTTCTATGTTAAAATAAGATGGCTTTTATCTGTACGATAAAAGGATAGCAGTGTCAATGATGACTGGTTATGACGATAGGCTATCGGACGGTGTTAATTATTCAACTAAGAACATCCTGAAAGACACCCTATTAGAAGATGTAGTAACTAAATTGCTCACCAAACTTACAAGAACTGAATCTCTATAGTATATTTATTTTAAGGGGTTAGATCACTCTAGAAGGTTGAAAATCAAAGTAAATTTTGGGAATTTTTTTCTAAACTACTAATAAGAATATTGAAAAATCGTTTTGAGGGTTTATTTAGTACAGGCTTCTCCAACACGAGCACTCGGTGCCGGTGCGCACCGGTGCTGTACTTCGCAGCACCGGTGCCTGTTCACTGCCTTCCTCACTCGTCCGCAGCACAGCCGCCTTTGCGCGACAGAGACAGACAGCATCATATTCTTGCATTTAATTCCCAGTGCTTGGCCGGAGCGACAATAGCACCTGAGTTGGAGAGGTCTGATTTAGTACATATTGAAGTACAAAAAAAAATTATTATTTTTTAAATTGAATACAAAATGGCGGCGTGATAGTGCACGCAACGTTGACGCCTTTTTTCGATCGGCCCATAGCGGGCAATGTAGCAATTTTTTTAAATGCTCCTAAAACAAAAAAAATCCATAATCTATATTAGTTTTTCAAGAGCGGTACACAAGATGAAGTCAAAACAATGATATTTTAAAAAATGGCGGCAGTTTGAAGAAAAAAAAAAAAAAACACAATAAATTCGACCTTGATTTGTTTATAACAACCGTAATTATTAATCAATTGTAAAAATCGTGTACCGCTCTAGATAATTTAGTTATAGAGCTACAGTTAAAATTTTAAAGTTAATTGGATAAAAATTGCCCAAGTTATGCTGCCCGCCAATTGGAAAACAATGGTTTTGAAAAAAACGCCTTTAAAGTTTCAAAAGAGCGTTAGACTAACGGCTATTACGGCCTAAAATGGATTCAACTCACTTTCTATGATTAAAATTTATCGACGTAGTCCTGGACACTCCAAAATGCTCAGTCGCAGCGAAACGGTATTTTTGAATATTTTAGAGTTAGAGTGTTAGGCATGTTTCACGAATCGCGTCGAAAATAATAGTTATACATTGAATCCATCAAAAATTCCTCTTGGATATGATTTTTAAGATGTTTTTACGTAAAAAAAAATTTTTTGAGGAGTGATGTAACGCCTTACGGAGGTAAATACAATTAGACGGGCTAAAATTACGCATTAAGAACTCAAAAAACCTCAAAAAAAATTTAAAAAAATACTATGTTTCGCAGGTTTTTCGAGAAAATCGGCGATTTTCTGTATTTTTTTCACTGACACTTTTGCATTAATAAATAAATTTTGCAATATAAAATTCCAAAACATTTTGTTTACAGACAAGCTAAGAGTATAAAGAAGAAACCCTAAAAGTTTCAGCCAAATCGGCCAAGTAGTTTTTGAGTAATCGTGGTTGCCAATTTTGAAAATGTTGTTTTGAGTAAAATTCGTTTAAAGTTTTGAATACCGAAAAATGGTATAGTCCTTCTAATTTTAATTGAAAATGATAAATACGCCTGGGGAACAAAAAAAAGCGGTGCAACTTTATGATTCCATGGGCGTGCTTTTATAAATTCGAAAATTGTGAAATAATTTTTTTCATTCAAATCAATATAGGAGATTAAAATTAGCCTGCATACAAAACTCTTAATATTTGTAATATAATTTGCTGTAAATAATGCTCATTTAGCGAGACAATCTCAAAAAATTTTCTGTGTTAATAAACCTAGCTGAAATACACGTCACTGGCGCCTTCAACAAGCGTTGAGTTATAGCAAGTTCTCTACTTCTATTCTTTTGTACGTCATATTCAATAAAAAAGATAATTTGTTAATAGTTATATTTAGAGATTGCTCGAAAACATTTTAGGTACACTACTTTGGAAAGTAAAAAACATTATGAGTGACCTTAAGAAATTAATATATTCATTTCAAATTTTCAGAATCGACATTTTTTCAAAGTGATGACGAGGAAAAAAAATAATAATAAAAAAAACAATTTTTGACGATTTTGGAAATTTTTAAAAACCTCTAAAAAACTTTTTTTTTGAGCTGATTTTTTTAAGGAGGCGTTTAAAACATGATAAATTAATATATTTTGACACGAGACACGAAATAACAAAATATTCCATTTTTTTTGGTCCACACATGTATACCTTACTATATACAATATTCAACAATACTCTCAGGTATACAAATCCGGCCCTGGGTATTTCAAAGTAAGATACACTAGATAAAACTTCCACATTTTCACAAAAATGACGAAAAAAAATATAAGGAGTTCAAATTTCGCTCTGAAACTTTCACGAGCGTATTCTACGGGAAATTTCCTAACCTTTTAGAGAAAAAAAATATCGATTTTTTTGAGCACCTAATTGTATTTACCCCCTTAAAAAATAAAATTAATGTGTCCGAGCGATTTTCTTAAGTGTTACATAACAATTATAAAGTTCCAAACTACATATATCATAACGTTGTATGTGTAGTTAAAGATGTAGAGGCAAAGACAGGACGTATAGAAAATTCTTCTGAAGATACGAAATTTAACACAGCTTATAATCACTCAGTTTACAATTTGACACACGTTTAATGAGCATTGATTAGTATCATCTGCCAAGTGACAATAAATGTAATTTCTTAAACTGATAGTATATAGATATACAGTTTGTGTAAAGGCAACATCGGCCAGTTTTGAAAAAGGACAAACAAAGTGAGACGACAGATACCGCATACGCATCGAAGGTAGTGGGAAAATAAGACCGGTCCACTCACCACCAGGGTATTCAACTTAAATAGGCCAAAACGAAACACGTTTAAATTAGTACCGATGTCAACGAGAGATGGCGTATGTATTTGACCAGGCCTCTCAGTCGTTATAACAGAACTTTATTTTCCATTTACGATTGATTGATTTATTTTAATGGTGCACATAATCAGACGTTATAAATTATAAAATTATCAGGTTATGTGTGGTTTCAAAAAATCTGATTATAATTTTAAAGAAAACGCAGTGATGGCGATTTTTTTAAGACGTACGTTGGAAAAATTGATGGAAAGGAAGCTTCCTGTATTTGCAAGTAAATTATTCTAATTATTCGAATTATCAACATTCGGATGATGCGATTATTTCAATAATCCGATTATTATTTAATTCAAATTGTCCCATCATTAATGTTTTCATTCTGCTGAGTGTCCCGCGACTCGTGTATCTTATTTTCGTTTCGGTGTTTTAGTTTTCTTGATGGTGTGTTTAAATTTTGTGTTTCGTGCATTTAAACTTTTATTTGTTACAATTATGACTTCGTCTAAACCGTTAGAACTTGTTGTGTTGTGGGATGTCCTAAGCCCTGGCAACCAAATTTTATAGGTGCCAAATTCATAAAAAACATTGTATAAATCGTGGGTAAAGTGCTCAGGAAATTCAAGTTTTCAAACAATTTAACTTACTAAAATTAAGTCCACACACAAGTAGTCTAAAAGACTACTTGTATGTGGCAAACACTTTAAAGTCATCAGATATTGTGCAGAGGATTTTGTATCGCCAAACAAGAAGGAATTGTAAATATTTTTAGGGAGTATGTACGTTCTATTTATTATTATCTTCATGTCTAATTCATATTTTATGCATCTTCAATTTATCTCGAAAACATTGTTGTATGAAAAAGATTCATGTTGTCTTTTCTGTCTTTTATTGGTATCTTTTAGTGGTCTATACCTAAGTATTGGTGATATCTCAGATATTCTCGACGATAACTACTTGTTTATTAAACGAGAATAACTGAGATTATATCAAATCTTAGGTATGGAAAACGAGCTTTTTTAATGAGGATGGGGGATGGAGTGCATTTGCATTTGCCGCCATTAATATTAGTACAGATGTCAACGATAGATGGCGCAATACGTTTTGTCTTTAATACAGGGAGTTGCTGTTCTAAAGTAGGTTGTTCTATGCTCACCACCTGCCGCTAGACAGAGCGAGAAGTGTAGTTGAAGTAAACAGTATTCTTTTTAAAAACAAATTTATCAAAACGGTTTATTCACGCGAAGAAATACATATAGTGTACATATATCAGAATGTCGTATAGCATGGCAATTCAGAACGTAAATTACAAGATTCATTTGCTAACATGTGTTCCCAAATAGGCCAACACTTTCTAAGAACACTAGGTATCCAAAATATTACGCATAATCTTATTAGTACAGCAAGGCATTTTGGCTCGGCGCGACGGGCGATTAGCCATGCTGTGTGGAAGAAGGGATCAGGTTCAGACTTGTTGACTCGTACTGATTAGGTAGGTGGTGAAGGGCCGGTCTTATTTTCCCACAACCTTCGATGAGTAATGATGGTTTCGTCTTACATGCCGTTTCACATGTATTTGTCCTTTTTCATAACCGGCCGATGTTGGCTTAACACACACTGTATACTCGTGTGTAAGAAAGCCAGACTTCATGGAAACCCAACTTTCGATTTTTCCATGACATCGTTACTTTCTTCATTTCCGTCTTAGAAAGTAAAAAACTTTCCGCATTGACTTCTTTTATCTCCAATTTCTCAAAAAGAGACAGAAATTGCCACGGGGCTCTGATCAAATCGTCTGATTACATTAATTTGGCGCACCGCATCAAATCCTCAAGAGGGTAATCGAGGTCAGACGTACCAATAAAATTCAAATTTACGATCAAACTTGCTGACTTTATTATTGCAGTGGAATTATCGAAAAACGATGTCGAGAAATGAATGTCTTCCTGCTCAGAAAATATTCACAACACATCTGGTAATCAAAACCGTTATACCGTTACACCTTTCGATAATATATGAACACGAAAAATCGGTTTTTATTCATTTTTTTGACAAATCGAGTCGTGGACCGGCATTCTTTCAGATTTTGTATATTTAGAAACTGAATAAAATTAACATTTTCACTTTTCATCGCCGCTAATTAATTTAGATGTTTATGTAACTACATAAGAGATAAAAATATGTAGGTATATATATATATATACGGCACAGTTTTTTGTGATATCCATTATATGTATACAGTGACCGCCAAAAAGATTGAACTAAATGCAAAGAGTTTGTTTCAATATTTTTTTAATAAATAAATATTGCATAGAAAATAAATTATGAAGTAGTTTGTGCTTTCATGAAGAGTGAATACAGGTCTACATCACATCAGCTCTACCGTTAGATTTTTAGTTTATTATTTGAAGTTAAAAAAATTTGGTTAATGGATTTTTATTAAAAAAAGTACGTGTATTTTTAGACTATTATTATTACATACATAGCATTATTATTGTTTTATTATCTAATAAAATTCCACTGTTGGTACCTTGACTCTGATATATAAACTGTTGAACGATGGATAACTTATTTGTGCTTAGGTATTTAACGCACTAATATATTTTTTGTTAGTAAGGTTTTTTTAGTAATAGACCATTAAAGAAAAAACTGACCTTTAAAAAATTGTTGTGCATTAACTCGTTTTTAATGCAAAGCTCTTAAACTGAAAGATAATAATATATTTTGAAATTTATAAGTATGCCACCTTTCCAATAATCCAACTTTTCCTTAATGAGTCAAAATATTGCCAGGAAATGGCGAATTACTGCAATTTTTTACTACCCTACACCGCAAATATTTTATATATAAAATATATATAATATATAAAACAATATTAATAATATAAAGGAAAAAATTGGTAGTGATTCTTCATTTAATAGTAAATTATAATATTTGCTCCAAAAATGGGTAACTCCATAACAATGTTTCCTTAACGGTCCATTACTAAAAATATTTTCATTTTTTAAAACATCCTCTGGTTTTGTGGTAATTGTAAGTAAAAAAAAATGTTGTAAGTAAACAATAAATGTAAGTAGTTTAATTAAAATCTAATAAGCAGTAACAATTTGTTTCTACAAATATCCATACTTAAACTTATAGTTAAGATAAAAATATAAACTTAATTAAAAACTAATAAAACCATTGTTTACCAGATCCAAAAACCGCATTGTCTTCTAAACTAAAAATCTTACTGTAGAGCTGACGCAAGGGCGTAGCCGGGGGGGGCGAGCGATAGGGGCGATCGTCCCCCCCAAATGATCAAGTAAAAACCAACAAAGTCGGGGGGATTGCGCTTGCCGTTGCCTCCAATGACCTTTTTTTTTGCTTTTCTGTTTAATCTGCATTGGTCGCAAAAGAAAAGTACTGGCTACGCCCTTGAGCTGATGTGTACATATTCACTCTTTACACATACATAAACTGTTTGCCTAATTTATTTTCATCTTTCTTTGCATTTGGTGCATACTTGTTGGCAGTCACTGTATATTGGTGACTCTAATTTTTGGAGACTAAGAAACTGATGTTTGGGAGATATTAATACTTTCGGTTTTATATAACTCCATGTATATTTATACTTTAAACATTGTATGTTTCGTACCCAGCGCTCACTAGGACATCACAAAAACTGAATCTGAGTTTGATATCAGAAAAATGAAATTATGGGTAAGTAGAAGTAATGAGATTATAAAACTATATTAAAACTACATTACCTAAATCTATAAGCGATTTACTGTTATTTTGACAGTTGAATATAAATCCGTTAGAAAAATAGTAGCTTTAAGATTTAAAATGTTTTTGTTCATTTTTTTTAAAAACAATTTTTATTTCTTTGCGAGCGCTCAATATAAAAAAAAATCTAGTCGGGGTGAACGACTTTTACTAAAATAAAATTCTATTCTACAAGTTTGCAGAACCACCTTGCAAAATGAATGATTCATTATGAATATCCGCAATTTTCGACAACTAATAGACATTAGGATATTATTCACGAAATGCCTTTAGACTAACCCGTAGAATCCAAAATTGCAACAACGTACAGGGTGTTCCATTGAAAATAAGTAAAATGACATTTACCCCTCCCTCCTTAGTCCCAGATCGGTCAAAATAAACTGCTCGTCAAAATTAGCGTAACAATTTTCAGATTAGCGCCATTTGCGTTCTATTCGAGTTAAGTTGCAGTTTTTATTTTTCGGTGGTCTATAGAGTTGGTTTTAATGGCCTGAAGTCGCTACGCTGTGACTTCGGAAACGGTTCGCCGTCCACACCCCAAAAAGCAACCTCATGTCGAAATTTGCATTCACAAGATTATGATATCAAGATTTTGTCGGCAATTTCAGAGACCAACAGGATCGACTAAGAAGAACGTTGTCGGGTAAAAACTCCATCGCGGCACACATTAAGACCTCCTCAATAAGTTACGTGTATTTGGTCCCTGTCCCATCTCTTCAACCCATTTCCACTGCAGTTTATTTCAGTTAAAATTCAGCAGGAAAACATATCTATTTTACTTTATTGCCAAAGTTTCAGAATTTTAATATCCATAGTTTTTGAGATATCGACTGATATCTTTCACTACCTGAAATCGCACTTTTGCGTAAACACTTTATACCTATCAGTTCTGTAAGGTATTGAATTACACATTTTTTTAACAAAGATATACTGAGGCGTATAAGTTTAAATACCAGTAGAAATAAGTATTTCTCCATTATAACGTATAAATAATATTCAAAATCCAAAGACTATATACGAGTAAAACCATCCGTAAGAACGTGAACTTCTAAAAGATGACCCCGAAACAATATGACTGTGGAACAACGTACAAGTAGGATGTAATGTTCTCAAACCGGAATAAAATCGAATTCTAATTATCTTTAAATAAACTATTTTATACAATACAATTATGGGTCCCAAGTGCTACATAGCATCATCCACTGTCGTAATTGTGGGCTACTCGTAACCACAAGCACCAGCAACTGCAATAACCTCAGAAATAGGAATTAGTTGAATAGTCGTAATCGTACAAAAAGGTAAAATTAATTACATTTAAGTACGTAATTAACCAGAGTCTTTTTGTGAGGTGCTTCCCCATGCAGTGGCGGCTGGTGGAATTTGAAATTCTCGTATTTTTATAAGGAATCATGGAACCACGCCAGATTTTCAAATGGGAGGCTAGAATAGCAAAAAACTTCAAACAAAACTTTTTCATGTTTTTTTTTTAATGTCTGCACTCCCAGAAACGGGCTGCAAAATATTTGTGAAATACTTTTTGTATTACCATATAAACTATATTATGTCAATATAAAAATATGTTCTTACAGTTTCCACTAAATTTTCATTTTTCTTAATTACAGTTAAGAAATCTCAGAAACGAAATGGTGGTATGAAATAAAAATTCAAATTTTCATAACTTAAGCAGATCTCAAAATGTGGAAAAAGACAAGAATAAAAATGCTTTTTGTTAAGTTCATGATTTCAAAAAATATATATATTTCGGAAATATTTTGCAGTTCGTTTCCAAGATTTTCTTGGGTGCGCCAGGTTTTATAAAAATGTGTTTGCAACTTTCGTTTGAAATTTATAGCCTTCCATTTTCGTCTAGTACCACCGCTAAATTCAGGTGTGGGTTTCATGTTTCCTTGAGAAAATATGAGACGCAAATTTCTCCAGCCGCCCTTGTCCCCATGTTTATATTACAAAGTTTTTATTAGTAAATTTTGATGATTTGAGATTAATTTTGTCATAAATTAAAAATATATAACAGTGTAATTCATTTCTAAAATTTTGTGTTGGTCTACACTGCTGAACATTTTTAAAGTAGGCGCTAATTGCTTTGTGTACCTACATCAAAGTAGAAAAAAGCGTAACTGAAAAAAATTTGAGACACTTTTGTTGAATTCATAATCGTAGTCTAGTTTTTCGATTGAGATACATATATGTACCTATTTGCAGTGAATATAAAAAATTCGTAATACAATTCCAAAAACGTCCACTTTGTAATTTATTATATCCCCTTTTAATGCTTTTGTTTCATCTCCAAATGGTCGCAAAGTTGTATTGCCTTTCAACGTTTGGCACCCAGTGTGGAACGAGGTGGAGATTTCACATCTCACTTAGGCTCAAAAATTGATAAGATTCTATAATGCAACCAAAAAGAAAAAAAAAACTAAAAAACAAAACAATTTCAGGGCTGTCATCTCGGAAACTCGAAATGGAATATTTTTACAGTTTTGTGAAACTAAAATCCAGAATTCTCTTGTTTTGAAACAAATTCTGATGTTTTATTTAAGTTGTATTTAATTTGAAATGTTATAAGTCGAGCTCGGAGGTTAATAATATATGTGTACTTTACCAGGGGTAGCTCCAGGATACCATTATCAGTGCGTTCCAAAATATTAAACAGCACTTTTTTTGTACATGTGATGGTGATTGTTGTAGCCCAACTAATCGGCAAAGGATCCATAATCACACCAAATGACACATCACTTGCAAACACACGGTAACCGACGATATAACGTGTTCGTACTACCACTCGTGTTCCAATAAATTATCAATAACTGATCTATATGTTCAGGAGTTAAGCTTGGGCGTATGTTACTTAAAATAGTTCCCTGTACCTTATGTGCCCTAACGAGTCACAATAGGCTACGCTGGTAGTGGTGTCGTTGCTAGACCGTCCGAAAACGTTTTGCTTCTGGATGTTGATTCCACAAATACTTGTTTTACATTCAATATAAGGCTGTCAACATTAGAATAAGAGTTTCGGCAATTCAGTTGAGCCCATGTGCCAAACATATCATGTGGATTAAATTAGTATATATCATTGAAGTTATCAAATGCACTTCCATGGCTTTTGGCTCATCCAATCCACCAACCACTACGCTAGCTATGTTCTGTCCTTTAACATCCGTTGTTTCGTCAATACTAAACCCTATAGGTTTATCGTGCAATTCCGAGAATATTTTTTTATGTCTTCACACACTCATGCCATGTATAATCGCCTAAGAGTTTCCACTCACAGCGTTCTGGACTTGTCTAAGCTCTGGGTGATCTAATTCGGCGAATGAAACATTACATGCCACCATCATTTTGACTAAATCCAAGTTAAATTGTCTCCGACTGCCTCGCGTACTCACACTACCACTTACACGAGCTTTATGTTTGTCTGTAGCAACATGCTGCATAACAGCTGTTTTATGTACCACAATACTGTCACACACGGTAAAACGAAGTTCACTGCCATTCAAGGTCAGTTCCGCAAAATTGTTTATCTAACGCTCCACCGTAATATCTAACGAACACTGTCCCGACATTTTTACAAACTTATTCGACGTTTCGTGTACATAAATGATACATCGACCAGCGTAGGTTAACGAATACTAAAAATAAGTGTAAATTATATTCGCATTCGCGACTCGACCTTTGACACGTGCCGTAACTTGGTTAGAGTGGGGCGCACAACGCGGCAGCCGGGTTATATTCCGGAATATGATTGAGTTATTTGATATAACTACGACTGTACTATGTACAGATAAAGGAGTTTAAATACTTTAAATTTGGGATTATTATCGCAAAACCGTAAAACACTAAGTTAAGAAAATTGAAAATAAAAATCTATGTATTATCATGAGGGGTATTATAAATACGCCATATTGGATCAGCTATTTTATATTGTAGATTCTTACCGTCATATTCAGTTTCAGTGACTCCGAAAACCCCTTGAAACATACTGTATGCAATCTTAGTCTCTAATCGTACTTTTTCGCTATGGTTGGTCAATCATATTGAATGCGCCATATTACATCCGCCATGTAGACTTTAAATATTTTATTGTCATATTGGATTTCAGCGAAAACGAAAACATGGGGATTGAGATCGCTTGCAATTTTTTTAAGTTTAGAGAAACGATTTTTTTCGGCTAGAATATCATTCTGAATTCTGTTTTGTGTTTATTAATTTACTTTTAAATGTTCTATATTAATTAATCCATTTAGCAGAGTAGTACCATATATTATGTACTTACATTTTGAGAAATTAAGCTAAATAATCAGCATTTATTAAATGAAGGTACTTCTATTCAATCACAACATTTGGAATAACGACATACGATCTTTGAACATATTTTAAAAGAAACATTAATCTTCTAATACAAAAAATGTCCCGATCTAGATCAGAAATGCATGACTTTTAGTAACATTTTAAGGAATTCCCTGACTTTATTAAAGTATTGAAACTCTCTTTCAAAACTTTTTCAGACAAGGTTTCTCAGAATTTTGGAAACCTGAGATATTAGTGAGTTACGTATTCCAATTATTTGAAAGAAACCTGTAAAATAATCTTCCACCACCTTCAGTTTTTTTTGTTTTTTGTTTTTTTTTTCAGCAATCAAATGATTTGCTATGCCATGAAATATCGTAGTTAAAAATATTACGTTTTCCTGAGAAAATAATGTTAATAAGCAAAGCAAACGCTCAAGAACAAGGTGCTGCCATCTCTGCGCAAAAGACAGAAATAGACAGATCCCTTTCGATTTCAAATGGAAGTTTATTACAAGTACCGTTAGTTCGGTCAGCTGTTCGGCATTTTCATTAGTTTTTTTGACCGCTATACGACTCAAAGGTCAAAACAGGTTTACGCGTTAATTAGGCACATTTACTTTTTAGTATCATAGTAGTTAATTACTACTACCGCTATTAAATTGTCAATAATAATTAGTCAATAAAATAAATCTACTAAGTACTGTAAATAGGTATATATACGCATTTGATTCATTATACTCTCTATATACAGTGTGAAAACTAAGTAAGGAAGAAATTCTGAAAACAAAACTGACAATGTTCATTTTTTTTTTTGGGAAACAATATGTATAACATCAAAATACTAGAAACATGAACATATATGTATTACTTCCTTTTGAATAGTTGCATCTCAATTATTTAACTCTTTACATAACCCGAAATAACATGGTAATAAATTTTACCATTTTTAATAACCGTGACGTTACAGCTGTCTCTTACGCTAGTTACATCGTGTGAAAATAGTTCATAATCCTGAATAATCCAGAATGTACGTATACTCACATGTACGTATACTCACATACGTGCTGCGCCAGGGCACTAGGATCATCCTTGGATGACGCTGCATGTTTATGTCAAAATGGGGTGAATTTACCTACGTACTATGTACCCAAAATCGAGGTCACCTCTTAACACGCACATACAAATTACAGGCCTTCCCACCGCCTCGCTCGTGATTGGTTCACCCCTCACTCGCGTTTGTCGGAAAGAGAAGTTCACTTATCTTATAACTCCCCTTTGATTCTGTAATGTTCCTAGTACCCCGATGCAGCACAATCGGCATCAGCTTAAAGTCACTATCTATCTCGAGGGTCCATTTCTAGCGTTCTTAGAAAAGATAAAGATAGACAGACAACATACAATATGGTACAACGGTTTTATTGATTTTTCTTATTTTTATATATTTTATTAGTATTAGTTGCTACTCCATCTCAAGGGAGTAATGGGGAAAGAATATCCCAGAATCCAACGGATATGTAAATTATACTTTGCTTGCCCGAAATGCTCCGGTCGTCGATTGTACAGGCTTAGTTTTATAAATGAATAATAAAGGGGGCATTAATTAAAGTTTTTTTTTAACGCAACACCCTGTATATTTTGATAATTTTAGATTCCTCTTTTCGTTCTGATTACAAATATGTAAATGTGTTATACCTATGTGTTTCTTATTACTTCTTGTGTAATTCTCTAAAAACTATGGCACATTTTCAATTCAATTTAGAACAGCCACACTGAAAGTAAGTTTCGAAATCAGATTAAAGTATATAGGATAAAGATAAAAACTGTCGTTATTTCGATACACATTAATTTTTGTTGCGAAATATATACAATTTCTATATACCGTGTGTGTAAAGCCGACGTCGGCCAAGGTAGTAAGGAAATAAGACCGGCCCTCTCACCACACTACGTTAGTCGTTAGAACGAGAAGTGTAGATTGGTCCTTTTTCACAACCGGCCGATGTCGGCTTTACACATACTGTATATTACCTAGAGAACATTCATGAGCAAATAAACCATATAATATTCCTTAAATACAACAATTATATACATAACTATTTGTTAGTTATTTATTTGTTAGTTAACTACTTAACTACTAACAAAACTACTTGCTCAAGCAATATTTATAACCACAGACATGGTTTTCACTAACATGGGAACATTACACTTTCCCTTAAGTGTCTTTTGCCTACCATGTTGGCAACATCAGAAGATAATTAACACTCAAGTTTCATCAAGTCTTAGTCCATTAATAATGCTTAATTTTATGTTAGTTTTATCTGATTTCAAAAGGTTCTTACAATATGGTTGTTGATATAAATTGAACTGATAATGTTAATTTGTTAACTGATAACGTTAATTGATATTTTTTTGACAATTACACAAAAAGTAATAAGAAAAGCATATTATATATGCTTTTCGTCATATACATAATTCAAAATGATATGAGGAACCCTTTGTCAAAATATAACAGATGTTCCATTTAAAATAAACTTTTTTATACCTTTCTAAACCTTAAACTTATTATACTTTGTATAATGTATATATAGGGTGCCAAGTTATTGAGTGTACAACGTAATACCACATATTCCTCAACCCAAAAGAAAACATATAGCCTAGGCTGTTTTGTTTAGCCGCCTATAGAGCCTGAAATTTCCAGAAAAAAATTAGTTTTTCTTTAATAACTCTAAAACACTGATATCGATTTTGAACATATTTCGGATATGACTTTAGGCCTACAATTGACGTTTTTTAGCTCCATACAGGGGGCTTTCGAAAATATAGAAACACCTGATAATAAATGTCGAGCATAATTTTCTACTCATATTTTGTTGTTGCCTTAATAATGGCTACCGATTTTTATTGAATAGTCTACTTTGTTACAAACCTTTTGTACGTCTTGCAAAATGTTGATTGGATGAGCGGTTTAGCTAAGAAAAAACACATTTCAAATAATCATTTGAAATGTCTTTTCAATCGCGTGCAATCGCGTGCTTACACTGCCCGTCTAAGCGTGCTTAAACATTGTATGCTTAAATGTACGAGTAGTATCTAACTAGAAATAACCAGAAATAGTAGGAGACCTTGCTTTCGTCTTTAATGCAGGTTTCATTGGAAACTTCAGATTGCATGTAAGACGTGTCTTTTTTTTTTAAAGTTGTTTAATTTGAAAATGAACTTTAACCATAAAACATTGTTTCCTTATTTCACGTCAGTAACTTATTTTGCATTCACCGTAGTCAACATCGCCAAACCTTTCTAAAACATAAAAATATTTTTCTTGGTGTTCGAATATAGTTCTATAGGTTACTTCTGTAGGTTATTTGTAGTTACTACACTGTATGTTTACTGGCAGTATGAGCAAGCGATCACTTTAAATTCATTTTTTCTTAGCTAAACCGCTCATCCAATCAACATTTTGCAAGAGGTAAAAAAGCTGCACCAGGTAGGTTATTCAATAAAAAACAAATTGGTAGCCTTTATTCACGCAATAACAAAATATGAGTTGAAAACTATCTCGACATTAATTATCAGGTATTTCTATATTTTTATAATAGTCCTGTACAACACTAAAACTGTAAAACACTAAATTGACTAAAAAACGTCAATTGCAAGCCTAAAGCTGTATACCAAAACTGGTCACAACTGATAACTGCCTTTTAGAGTCATTTGAGGCATTCTAGCGGTGTCTAAACTAAGACACTTAGACTATATGCAAGTTGGCCTAAATCGTTTTCTTTTGGGACGAGGAATATCTGGTATAACGTTGTATGCTCAATTTCCGGACACCCTGTATAAGGAGCTTTAGTTAAACCGTTACCTTATCAATATTCTACGTAAAAAAAAAACAACATCTAAAACGGGTTTTTACTTCTCTTAGATCGTAATAGAACATAAATTCAAAAAAATAAAGGGGGTATTGGTTTATAGAACTAACCCTGCTGGTAACACCTGCGTAGTTATAATCGTTCAGGATCGTACTACGTACGTTGTGCGCAGTTCGCGAGCAATGTTATTCTGAGTGCTGTATTAGTTTAAAATGGAATGAAAGTTGCAGAATCGTATTTAAAAAGGAAACCTATAACAGCTACGCCTTCAGAAATGCCAAAATATGTCATAATTTTACTCCAAAACAAACTATATATTTTAGTTTTTTGGTAGCGACAAGGACTATAATATTTTTATAATATTCTTCAATGTACGTATTATTCAGTTTTTGTTAAACCTTGACACATTATAAATTTATAAATGTCATATGGTATTATTTATTTATGTATTTATTTATCCAAAAACTCCAACATATCCAATACAACTTTCAAGCACTCTCAAACCTCGACTTATTGAGTGATTTTTTTAACTCTGATTAACTCGGTATTGAGACATGCTATATAATACTAATTTAATTTTTAAATTTAATTTTCAAAACACCTCTCGACACGCGCCGTCGCTGACCGTTCACGTGCGAATCTTCTTTTGGGCGTTTATTAAAAAGCGGATCCGCGAGAGAAACGAAATGTTTTGGTCGTAAATTACGAAGATAATAAACTGTATAAATAGCGTCTCATCGCCCGCTACGGCGATATTATGGTTGGATCGCAACATTTCACTGTCGGGGGTCTTTGACACATCGCGAGTTTCACCTATTGCACTAGATACGTCCTAGAAATGGGTCATCTCAATAGTAAAGCGTTCGAAAGCTCCTCCTACACGAAACTCGTAGTAATTCTGTCATTGACCTTTCCTTCTCGCGCCTAGCGCTCGGAGCCATCAGCCGCATGTGACACTTAACGCGATTTCGGGTAGGGGATGCGAAAATAATTAAATTGATCAGTATCGTCGATGACTCGAATATAAAACAACAGAAAATATGATAAAGCTAATATTATTAAAACCAAACAATCACATATTGTGGTTTAGAAAATGTAATGGCGATAAATCTCGGTCAAGTCAGATGTTTTTAAGCGTCCCACTCCTACGACTTTTTTTAATAAAACCCAACCATCTGAATAACTGTAGTGACGGTCCGTATTAATTTACTGTTTGACGACAAAAATTGTTCAAAATACGTTTCTGTTACATTTTGTGTAAAATGTAACAGACAACTTGTTTTCGTTTTGTCAACTAAAATAGTTTAGATACATAAAGATATACAGATAGTTTAATATGCATAATACAGATAGTTATTGAGGTGGAGGATACCACAAAGTACACAAACTTATATCTTTTTAAAATACCAATGTTTTTTTGAAGCTTTTTTAAGGCCATTTAAATCAAATAACTGGCATACTGTGCCTTTTGATAACAATGAAATAGGTACATATTTTGTCGGGTATATACATACATACATGCACAAATAATTACTGAGTTTATATCTGAAATCAATAATCATCTGTCTTGTAACATAAACTAAGGACGTTAACATTACTAATGGATAATTTAGTTGATAATTTTAGTATAAAGCATTTCTTTTCGGCATACTTTTTTTACATTGTACGCAGAGCACAGTCCTCTTTTCAAATCCCTAGAAAAAATTTTCATGGATACCTACTATATTTCCACTCCACTATGTGGATGCGAGAGTAATTAGAGTTGTCATTCACAAAGGACCCCGCACAAACCTTTTTGAAAATTGGCCCACGGCGTACAAAATATTTGCTAATTTTTTCAGAATCACCGAGTAAATACAAGGTCTTTTTAAACGTGATTTTTTTCGAAATTTTGAAATCTAATAAAGCCCACCTAAAATAAAATACAGGTTATTTAAAAAAACACAAATTAAATATATTTGATATTCTCATATAGAAGGTAGTGCAACAATTAATACATTTTTTGATGTTTAAGGCCCGTATAGTATCCACTGAAAATATGCTGAAATATTTATACTAAAGTAAATTTTGAAAATAAACTTTATTTAAAATACGACTGTAAACTATTCCTGACATTTGGAGCACTCATATTCCTCATCATCGAACTCCGTAAGACCGAGACACTCTTCGTGAGCCCATTCGTTACATCTTGCGCATTTTCGCAATTCGATGTGTTTGGCACAGTGAACAAAACCAATTTTCATTTTGCTTATATTTAAATTTTGAAGAAGGAGTATTACGAAATGTATTCCTTTCAGAAAAAACTTTTCTTTTTGCCTCCTTCAATCTTATATTGTATTTTTGTGACTGCTTACTGGATGTTGAAGGTTTAGGAGACACATTTTCTTTTTCAGAAAAAAATGTTTTAGTCATAACTCATGCCTTGTAATTTAGAGATTTCTTTCTAATCACAACCGTATTTTTCAAATCCTTATCCGATGTGTCCATAAGCTCGTGAAATGAAGTGTTAGGCGCATCTTCATTTTCTTTGTTATATTGTTGTCGAATAAAATCGGCTAAAGGAATTTCATCTTCACTTGAAAATTCGTTAGTCTGTCGTGGATTTTCTTTAAATATTTGAATGCTTGGAGCAAATGCAGCATCAGGGATTTGAGACGGATTGAAAGGAATATACCAGTAGTCCTAAACCCATTAATTATATTTTCCTGGGTCATGTATTTACTCCAAACTTTAGTAAATATAATGTTGAATCTGGCCTTAGTAATTTGTCTGTCAGAATAGGTACCCAATATCTTAGTACTTCTTGATCCCAATTGGCCTCAAAAGATCTATAAACAGATTTATCTAATGATTGTAGTTCGTGATTGGTGTTGCTTGGTAAGCATAATAATTTAATACCATGTCTATCGGCAGCATCCACAATTGCATAATCCAGGTGACAGCGCACACCATGAGCAAAAATGAGCAAAATTGGTCCAGCGAGTAATAAAACAGAAAAATTCTGTAGTCATACTACCTCTTGGAGCCATTTTTACTAGTGTTCCACTAGGTAGATTATCTTGAAATTCTGGTTTTAGGCGTTTGCCTTTAAAAATTATCATAGGAGGTATAACAGACCCTCCTGCAGAGACGCACCCAACTACCGTTACGTTTTGAGTATTGTTGCTTTTGTTACGCTTTAAAGCTAGAACTTTGTGGTGGTGCAGAGTTAATCTGCAACCTTTCTCATCCATGTTGAAAATGCGTTCTGATTTATTTTTGAAGTCCATCTCATTTAATACATTTTCCAGTGTGATGAAATATTCATTTACAATGAATTTATTTAATTTTTGAGCTCGGGCCGGGTTCATATTTTGTGCTTTGCGTAACGTCAACTCTTTAAATGTCTTTAAATAGTTTAAACTAACCCTTTCCAGCAAGTTGCTTGGACACATTAAAATTATGGCGAATGTCATTGGGCTCACAAAATCTAAAAACTTGATGACGAGCAATTTTCTGGGTAACCTATTGATGCTAATCGTAAAATTCGTGAAACCAATTCGTTTTCTTGCATTTTAGTTAGCAAAGAATTCCTTCCCAATTTACGTTCATTACAACCGGTTGCCAAATGGTTTCTTAATGTTCTCCTGGGTATGTTAAAGCGACCAGAAGCTGCGACATTCCCCGTTTCATTGCGCGCATGGCATTTTCCATGTCTGCATTTGTCCATTTTGCTATCATATTTCGACAGTGTTTTCCCATATTATGAGCTGAAAAATAAAGATCTTATTTTCATTAACACGTGAAGTGGTAGAAATAAGCCTCACTATGGATAGAAATAAAGCCCACTAAAAGTTTTTAATAGGCCTTATTTCTGCTATGACCACTTTTTAGGTTATATGGAATTTTAACTGAATAGGAAATAAAAAAGACACCTCACTATATTTAAATTTGTTAAGCAAATACCGGTACCAAATTGTACGCATTCGGTTAACACTACCAACTATGCGCAAACGGCTAAAGATGTAACTAAATAATTCTTATGAGAAAATATTTAGGTATAATACGTTCTTTTTCTCCACTTAAGTTCTATAATTTATTTCAAGATGGCGCTAAATTATGATGCGGGCCTTATTGCACTCCGGGCCTTATTTGTCGTCCTTACCTTATAAAAGTTTTCATTTGAAGATAATTTGAATTCTTATTTCATACCAGCATTTCGCATTTGAAATTTTAGAATAGCTGTATCTTTAAGAAAATGAATATTTTGCAAAAAAAAAAACACTAGAATAAAAAATTTTTATATCCACTTGGCAATTCTGAAAAAAAAAATGTTTTGCAAGCCATTTCCAAGATAATCTGGTGAGGCAGAAGTTTTTTGAAAAATATTGCTATCATAGCCTTCTACTTAGATCTAATAATCATCCACTAAAACACTATGTGGGTCCCATGCTTCGTTACGAAAATTCGAAAATCTCAAATTCCACCAACCGCCACTGTTCAGTAGTTTTTTTCTGAACAAAACAACTGTTTTTTTTTACGAAACAAAAAGGTTCTAAATACTTATATTTTGAAATATGTGTGTTTAGGGTTAGCTACATACAAATGGTGACCCTCACAACTGTGAATGTATTGGTTGTACTGGGGAATAGAATTTGACAAAAAAAAATTGGATTCAGTGTGTAATTTGTTCATTTTGGTTGTAGGAAAACTACACGATATATAAAAATATATGCCAAAAATGTAGTAAACATCGCTAGTAAGAAAAAATTTATTGGTTGAAATAATGTCCATTCTCATTTTATTTAATTTTGGCTGTTCGTTTCTAACTTGTATGGCAGTCTCTCCTATATGAATTGGAAGAGATGGCCAGGACCAACGTTTTGTTTTTGTTCATACCATGGCCAACTATCCTTGATTTACTCTATACTATTCCGTTAAAAATAACTGCATATGACGTCAGAACTCACAAAATGGTGATGTCACGAGCATGAAAAACAAACCAAATTAAGCGCCACTAAAATTATTAGTTAAAGGGATCACCTACTCAAATGGCTTACAAAAAAAATCGATGTTTATTACATGTGTATGTATAACCTACACTACAGAATGTGCCCCAAATAAATTTGTTTAAATTATAAAAATTGTAAAAGTTACGAAGCCGAAAAGAACACCGAGAAGGCGAAGCGAGCCAGGATTGAATAGAGAATGTAAGGTCTCAAGAATCCGGGTTAAAAACTTTACATGTGTTTTTCCCAAAATTATTTTTTTAAATTGATTGATAGGATATCTCTGAATCATGAATATCAAAACTGCTGAACCGATTCTGCTCAGATTTGGACGGTGTGTTCATAACATCTACCACTGTCTGAACTACGATATTTGTAATACCTCGCATAGTTTTTTTTCTTTGGCTAAAGTCAAAAAAAAAAATTAACAGTCAAAAAAACTGACTAAAATCGGTCTTTTACCTTCAAAATCGTGTCAAATATTTGATTTTTAATATTTTGATCTAATTTGGACGACAGCCATATTTCTACCAATTAAAAAAATAAAAAAGTCCTTTATTTTTCGCATGGACTCTTACGAGACCTATAGAGTCGATTCCATCCCATATTTTTACTTGAAATTTTTATGGAAAACTATTGATATATAAAACAAATCACACCACAGAAAGCCGACATTCTCCCTCTAAGAGTCATTACAACTGTGCAGAGGGAGAATACACATGGAAAAGACGTAGGACGCACAACCAAACCCTGTGACAGGTGCCAATTGCCACAGGCGGGATTCGAACCCGCGCGGACAATAGCTCTCGGAGTAATCGCCTCACTGGCGCTTTACCCACTGATCTATCGCCGCGGCTAATTCTGTGTATGTATTAGGAAATGAAAAGTGAAAAAAATCCACACTGTATACTGACGCAATTTTGTACAAAATATTTAAAATTATTATTAAGCAAATAGTATTGTTTACTCAAAGGATAAAAAGTCGTCGTCTGTGGTCTGTCAGTGGCAGTGGTGTCTCAGGTACTAATTTGCAAGTACGTTGCGCTCAACTACGACTATTAACCAATCTAAAGATGATCTGACCATGCATTACATCAGTTGACACTGACTACAACTAGTAATCCATGTGGATTGGATTGTTAAAAACTGTTGAAGTCAATGCCCCTATTCAAGCAACCACAGACTAGTGGTCGTTGTGTTGTAAATGTGAATTAAACCTAATTGCGAAAATATTCAGCAAGAAACCTTTCGGGCTAAAAGTTCGTAAAAGAATCATAATTACGGTTTTTGTATAAAAAAGCCTCTCTATACAGTTATTATTATACTTCCTTGTCGATTACTTTTTACAATCGTTCATCCATATTCGGAAAAGGAAATATTTGTTAATTTTAATTAGACTGAAAAGAAATTACACGTAACAGTTAATTTCTACAAAAGGGACAGGGTAATAATACACCTAAAATTGACACACTTTATTTCTGTTTATAATTTTCATTGAGTTCTAAAATTTAAAAAACAATTTCACATATAGTGAAATAGTCAAAAAAAAATCAAATTGTAAAATACAATATCCTGTATTTTTTTTATTAAAAATATTATCTGTAGTTTTCTGATCACAAAATATATAACCACTGCATGATAACTTCAACTGCTTTCGTGATATCTGTTTTTTTTTCTTTGTTTTGGGGTGTTCTTTAAACAAAATCGCACCCTTAAAATTTGAATGACGTTTTTAATTTTGTTTAAGTATTCTAAATATTATTTAAAAAAATGAGTAAAATACTTTTTTTATTTGCGATTCTAGGAAAATGTAAAGATAAATATGAAGACCAACATATGAGACAAATAAAGATATTATCAGTTTTAGTTGGCCTGGTTGGTAACCCTGTATTCGAAAAATGATATGTACCTACATGTTATATACCTACCAGCAAATATTATGAATAAATAAAAAAAGTAGTAGAATGCGTCGTCTACCAATTACATTTATGTATTTATACAACCTAATAATATACTACTCTACTACGAGTATATTCAGTTTTTGAATCTTTTTTTGCTTCAACTGCCCGAAGGTAAACCATTTATTAATAGTAAATTGAAAAGGAGAATTTCATACAGAAATCCTGTGAGTCATCTGTTAATACGAAAAAAAAGCCTTAACAGTACCTGCCTGGTAGAAGTAGAATAATGTGCAATGTCAATGTCCTTGTTTAATTATTAGCACCCGTACTCTGGCGGGAAAAAAATTAGAAAATAAACAATGTATCTGAAAGCCAGTCAACCATACTTATATCAATCGTTTTTAGAACGAAATTCCAGTTTTATTCATATCGATTATATTATAGTTACTAGAACCGCTAAATTTCTGTTGAGAAAAAAAACGACATAATATAATAGGAGAATTTTTTACTACTCCGTAAAGTATTAAAGTTACAACACAGTTTTTATGTACGAGTATTATACAAAATTTAAACATCTTAGAGATTACTCTTGGTTATAGGGTCGAGTTATATCGTTCTGTTTTAGTTTATCACTTTCATTTTACTTCGTTATCCATATTGGTATAAGACATACGAGGTGTGTAGATTAGGTAATGAGACGGTTTTTTTTTTTTAATTCTTTTATTCAAATAGATAATTACTCAAATCACAATTCAGTATTAACTCCTTCAAAATAACTTCCTTGGGAAGCCGCACAGAGCTGGAGGGTTCTTCCGTACCTCATAGCAGTGCTGGAACTTCCTTCTGGAATAGCCTTCCAGTTACTTAACACATTTATTTAATCGACAAATCTTTGTTAAATAAGCAAACATTTATACATCGTGTCTTTTTGTATAAATGATGTCCTTTAGTCCGACGTTATGTCCTTTTAGAAATGACGTCCTGATGTTCTTTCTAATAATAAAAACACTACAGGTTATACGATTTTTGGTTTATGGCTAACTAATAATAATTGGTTCATAAAAATATTCTAAATAATGATGCATTAATACAAAATACGAGTTTATGTCACAATTCGAAAACGTGTAAATTATATCCTTGCCTGTTCTTTCATATCTCCAAAAATAAATGAGATAAAAGACATGGGTCGATGATAAATAATTATTTGATTATAATCAATAACCCTGTACTAAACTCGAACGGTAATCTATTACACCTCTACGTTGTTCTGTGCTTGATCAAAAGTTGGATCCCGTCGGTTCTTTTAAGTAGATAGAGATGCCGCATAAACCTGAAGTATAATTCATATATTAAATAGAGAATTTTCTTCAACGTTCTTCAAAGTCGTTAGAGTAGTAGAAATGCAATCCGTGTATGGTGCAGTTATATAGCTTGAGTGTTGCAAACTGTAGATGTCATGTGAAAAACAAGAAGCTAAGTATTATAATCATTTCAAAAGTTCAGACATGTATTCATTTCATATTATATTAATCTACACGTAAGTATATTAACCATTTTGATTCGAAAATTTGGCGAAGGCGCCAATATTACTAACAGAGTCTAAAAAAACAATGTTCATAGGGAAACTTTAGAGTTCAGCTGCAATTAATTTTATCTAATGTGAATTAATTAGAACTGTCTATAAAAGATAAGTAATAACTTCATTTAATTGTTATGTTTTGAGAGATTTGATAAAATTTAATAAAATTCCACAAAAAATTGGTGGTTCTTCCCAAAAAATCTGATATTTCTTAAAATTGGTTGTTTTATATTATTTTAAATTTAATCGTTTAAAAATGTCGGTCTAAAACTTTTTCTGCATACATTGATTTTTTTGTCAAGACACAATTATAATCGCTCTTGCTTTTTAATTCGCGTCCTTGTTTACGAACCAATATCTTGTTCATTCTACTTGATGAACTTAATGAAGTTCTAATTTCAATTAAATTCCAAAGCGGAGAAAAAATAAATTACTCAATTACTGAATTATTTCTTTTATCGCAAATGGTGATACTATGCATTATTCTTCCTTGAATGAAAGATTTGAGAAAAATATTAGGCGGATACATATTTAATTCTACGAGGATTTTTTATGAAATATTTTAGAGAAACTCTTCTTTATGAATTTGTTACCCTGTTTTATGTTATACTTTATTTTTTAAATAGAATGTTACAGTAATGTGAGGTAAGTGGGGGTGAGTGGGGTAGTCAGAATAAAATCAAGGTTACAGCAAAAAGTTGTTTGGTTTTAATGAGCTATTATATTATTGCTATATATTTATATAGCAATAAAATAAAACAAAAATACAGTAACAGGTATTATATAGATGTCACTAACATTTTTTTTTTATATTTATTTATTTATAATTTCACGGTAAGATATGGGGTTACTTCAACGTCGCAAGGAATTTTAATAAAATTTTATTTTATTCATTTTAGGATTTAAAAAGAACTAGTACTATTTTTTATATTCTATGATTTTATTTAATTTTCCAAGTAGTTTTCCGGACCCGCCCCCAAAAAACCCCACCAACCCCCCCCCCAAAAAAAAGACGGGATTTTAAAAAAATAAAACCAGGGTATTTCCATTTGAAAAGAATGAGTGAAATGACCTTTAAATTAAAAATTGTTCCTAATATTACAACTTCAGATAAAATCCATTTTTACCAATTTTGGGGTGAAATTAGAATGATTTGATGTTTTACTCCGTTCACAGCACTTGAAAAATTACTCTAGGATTGAAAAATAAAAATTGAAACTGCGAAAAATTTCTAATTAAAATTGATTATTTTGATGCCTTCTTATTCAGAACGACTGATAAATTAAAGTTATACAAAGATGTACAGGGTACCCCATTTATAAGTTCCTATTTAAATCTTATAACTCCAAATATCAAGCTATTTGCAGCAGTGGAAACCCGAAACGCTCTCTTTCCGTTCAAAAGTTACTGAGTGTACCCTGTCTTCGTAGACACCCGGTATATACACACACACACACGCACGCAACAGCGATATGGACCATATCCTTGACGATCGCATGCAGAAGGCGGCGGACAAAGAGAGAAGTCACGAAGGCAAGGCTGAAGGTTGGGAGTGTAAAGCGTGCACGGCGAGTTCGTTGACATTTAGTCGGGGAACCGGGGTTATTCACCTACTGAAAGTTGGAATACCGGATCACGACTGGTGCGGTATCCGGCGTGTACTTACTGACCCACTGTCCAACTCCACGTACATGCAAATCGGGCGCTACGAGCTACGACCAAACATACACACACACACACACTATCCGCCGCACCGTGGCAATGGCAATAAGTCAGTCAGCGAATATGCCTTTTACTGGTACACGGTGCGCGAAATCAGAGGATCTAAAGGCTACACAGGGTGTCCACTTTTCTGATGAGCGATTCATTAGCGACTTCTAAACCGTAAAAGATAAGAGATCGGTTAAATTAGAGAAGAGTTTCGCTTTTCATGGGTCAGGAACTTGACCCTACAGGCGTTTCTAAACAATACTGAAAAAAAAAACGAAAAAATGTTATTTTCGAACTTTAGAAACGGTAGAATATAGATAAAACATTCTTCGGATAAAAGTTGAATGGCATTCTATCCTCTGTATTTTTGTATCCCGGGTATCCAAATTTTTATTACACAGCCAATATCTCGGTTGTTTGAAGAGATTGAAGTTCGGGATGAAGAAAGAAGTTGTAGGAGTGGAAGTAATCTTTATTAGGTATTCCTACAGGGTTTGTCCGGAAAGTAACGTCAGTGAGCTTTGAAAAATGGTTTTTATTGGTTCTATGTGTACAAATCTTTAGAAACTTTCAAAATACATTCCTCCTGCGTCCACACATCGGTTCCAGCGGGTCTTCCACACATCAAAAGCCGCACGGTAGTCGTTTTCCGGAATCGCCTTTAAAGCGTCGGTGCAAGCCTTCTGAATGTTTTTCACCGACCCAAAATGCTGTCCTTTCATTGGGGTTTTGAGGCGTGGAAACAGAAAAAATTCTGGGGGGGGGCACATCGGGGCTGTAGGGAGGCTGGGGAACAACGGTGATGCCTGCCTTGACGAGGTAATCGGACACGAGGAACCAGGTGTGCGAAGGCGCATTGTCGTGGTGAAGCTTCCAGGATTTTGAGATGTCTGGGCGGACGCGATTCACCCTGCGTTTCAGCCGCTTCAGCACCTCGACGTAAAACTTTCCGGTTACGGTTGTCTCCTGCGGAACGAACTCATGATAGACCAATCCCCGGCAATCAAAAAAGACAATCAGCATTGTCTTGATCTTTGCCCTGGACATCCTGGCTTTCTTGGGGCGAGGGGAGTTCGACGTGTGCCATTCCGCACTTTGCCTCTTCGTCTCCGGTTCGTATTCAAAGACCCAACTTTCGTCCCCGGTAATGACGTCATCAAGGAAAGCGGGGTTGTCTTCGCAGGTGTCCTAAAGTTCTTGGCAGGTTTCGACGCGCCTCGCTTTTTGATCGTCCGTTAACACTTTTGGCAGGAGCTTCGCGCACACCTTCCTCATTCCTAAAGACTCCGACACAATTTCGTGAACAATGGTTTTCGTAATGTCTAATGTTTCGGAAATTAAACGGACACTTAGACGACGGTCAGTGTTCAACAAGTCACGCACACGTTTCACATTGTCGTCGGAACTGGAGGTTGATGGCCGTCCAGCGCGGTTCTCGTCGTTGACATCTTCCCGACCTTCTTCGAAGGCCTTGTGCCACCGGAAAATTTGCCTGTCCGAAAGACAATCGACGCCGGAAGCCTTCAATATTGGAATGGTTTCCGCAGCACTCTTCTCCAGTTTCACACAAAACTTGATCGCCATCCGCTGCTCAAGCGAACGTTGCATTTTTTCTTGCACCGGGTCCTTAACACCTCAAAAACGATGGACCACTCAACGACAGGTGGAGCTTTGGTCTTGTTCCATCCCCCACCACAGCACGTAAAGTGCGGGCTGGCGCGTACAGTCCCGGGAGAAAAAAAATTCACTGACATTACTTTGCGGACAAACCCTGTATTTAATGGTACACCTTTTCAATGGTACATCCTGTATATTATTACATGTTCTTTTTCTGCATATTATGATTCTCCATTTTGTATGTATGTATGTATGTATGTATAGATCTACAGGTATATGACATTTTGTTATTCACCATTGCCAAATTATTCATTGTTTTATACTTCTGATATGAAATATTAGTAATACCACCACAAACATCAATTTATAAAAAATATTAAACTAGACATTAGACAAGTATACAGATAATGATAAAATTATAAAAGTGTGCTCCTCCTGCTTGAGCACACACATCAAACCTTCTGATAAACTCTCGGTTACAAAGAGCTGACGTTGCGTTGCTGAATAGACGTTGAGACGCCCAACTTTTGTTTTTCTTGTGGTCATATGTATTTTTTGTTATATACATGAATCGATGTAACGGAGTTTCGTTTATACAGACCTGTAAAAATTTAGTCATCACGAGCGGTCTAGCGACAGTTGTTAGGATGACAAAAGGTTAGAAAACTGACTAACTATGCACGTCCGAAGATAATTAATTATGAAAAAGGTTTTTTAAAGGTTTCATATCTAAAGGTTGTCTGTTCAACTTTAACTCACATGTTAGAAATGGGTGGGGATATTTAAACGATGTTTGTCTAATCTATTGGATTGGTCGAAGAGGTGCAATTGAATGACATCCTCAGTCACCAGACCTCACACCAATCCTCCCTTTTCTGTGGTGATACCTAAAATTGACTCTTTTTGAAGTTTATCTGACAAAACGTTAATGAAACTCAGATGAACTGACGGAGCGAATGCGATACCACATGCGTACAATCGACCATAATGTGTGACAGTGTGTAGATAGTAACTTTTTATAGTTTTTTTGTGATTAAAAGAAAATACACAAAAAGTTCAACATCTAATGGTTGTATGTTCTCATCTTTATTTACAAATCTTTTTCGTTGATTTTTTTAGTAGAAGTATTAATTACTATTGTATTAGTAGAAGAATTAATTACAATTATTATAAATTGTTCATTTAACTTTTTTACGATTTTGCTTTCTTACACAAAGGTGCAAGGTTATTCATTACAAATTACATATTATCATCGTTATTATAGAAAATATATCTTCGTTAAACTAGTTACTGTAAATATGGAAACGTCGGCATTATTAAAGTAAGCTATGAAAATGGCAACTATTGTTTGATAAGTGACATTTCTTTAATGAAATAATCAAAATGGTTTGCAATGAAGAAAAAATACGTCCTAATATTTATCTGTTATACATAAAATAACAAAAATAAAAGTGCAGCAAAAAGAAAATGTATGGTGTTGTATCAAAATGAATGAATGAATTCTGGAAATCTATGAATTCATTTTTGTGATGAATTCTAAAAGACATTGTCAATAATAATAACAGTCAATAGTCAAAATAATGATAATTCTAGTCATTAAAGACAGGATTCGAATTGAATTAAACAATCTCTATGTAAATAAAGGAGCCATTTCCGGTACTATTATAAATATGAGAATACGTTATCAATACATCAATACACATCAAACAACTTTTATGAGTTATCATTTAAAGCCGGCTAAACAGCGTGGCGGCCCACAAAGTTTTCACACATCTGTTTCTAAATTGCAACAGTTTATTGTTTTCATGAATTTTGTTTTTGCACATACAAGTAGTAAGTAGTATGACGCGTACGATTATGGCCCGCCGCCCGGATCTGCCGGCTTTTATCATTTATATAAATTTAAATTTCCTAACTAAATTTTTGTTACATATTTTGTATAAATATTTGAACTTTTTCTTCCTCACTATAAACTATTATTTCATTAAAGAAATGTCACTTATCAAACATAATAGTTGTCATTTTCATAGCTTACTTTAACAACGTATACTTTTTCATTTTTACAGTAACTAAAATAATTTAACTACAATATTCGACATTTATTAACATAAAAACCGTTTAAGATAGGGGTAACATACCTATAGTATATTTTTGAAATCAGGAAAAAAGGATCATTCCAAAAATTTAATAATACTTATACAGGGCATCCTATTTAAAAAAAATGTATCCCTGAAATCTGCACGCTACTGTACTCTTGATAGCATTTTAACAAAATTCAGTCATAATCACACAACTTTTATTTAAAACTTATTTTCTATAGGCAATAATAACGATGATAAGGGGTGGGTACTTTATAATCAATAACCATGTACAAACATACATAATACTCTTAAAATTATTCTCTACAAGATTCCGTCAGACAAATGTAGGGTTAACGTTTAAAAAAGTACTCATGACGTCATATCCGGATGGCGGTTAGCACCATCTTTGTGTATTATCAAACAGAATATGTAAAACAAAAAATATATAGATCTACTCGAGAACCTCATCTATTCACTAATATCTCCTATATAGATATCGTTTACTCACTATTATAATAAATATTGAATTATTCGAACTATATACATATTTTATTAGGTAAAAAAAATTGCATCTCATATTTTTCGGTTTTTCCAATATATCCAGACATTTCATTGTTCGTTGTTGATTAAAATTGGACGATTTATAGCGAGGATCAAGTAACGAAACTTTTGTTATATTTTTTTCGCATGTCCTGTTATGTAAACAAATATTAGTTGTAAAATGATAAATAAACACCATGTATAGAATTCCACATACAAAAATATAATAGAATGTTGTTGGCATTGTATTGCATCATCTTATGCGAGAAAAATAATTTTATAATTTATAATAAAACTAAAAAATTCGCAAGCCAATAACCTCTATACCGGTGTCGATGGCTTTTTTGTGTCAAATGTAAGATTCTTTCTCCCGCTCCTAATTTTTATTAGAAAGCTTATAATTACAGAGGTTTTGCCATCACTTTTTTTTTTCGGCGAGGTGTTCGCTCATCGAACGAATTACTGGATTCCCGGATTCGTCTTGGTCACGACCACAAAACTGTTTAAGATAAAAATGTACCTCAAAATTATTGGACTGGAACTGATAACCCTGTTATTATTTAAATTATTTAGCCGTATGGTCCCAAATGTCATTGTAACAGTTAACCGAAATTTGAATAATGTGGATCATTTGCAGCATGTGTCGACGGATGATCTCCGAGCTACATATGCGGTAATTTTTATGACCTCGTCTCTACGGAAAATCGTTTCAAAGTGCGTTTTCAAAAGGGAGTTGATAAAAATGTTACAATGTTGCAATTTTACAGAAAATGAAAAAAATCTGTCAAACTATGTTAAGTACTTATAGTCAACTTTAAAAAAAATAAATTTCATTAGAAAGTACAACTGTAACTACCGCAGTTAATAGGTGCCGTCAAAGAAAACTCGATAAAAAATCCCTATCTGTGTCGATTGACCGTCTATCTGTCCGCTTGTGTCTATCTCTCTCTATCCATTAGCCTGTTTTCAGTGTGGACTAACTTCACAACGCTTTAGGATTTAAGAATGCTATCGATTTATGTATATTGGATACACCTACAATGTAACAAAGAACGCACAGCTTCCATAAGAAGAATTTACTTCCATAGGGAGAGTTTACGTCAAGTACATATGAGGAGCAGGCGTTCAAAACGTATTAAATCCTGTTAACCTGTTTAGGAGAAAATCGCCAAAAACCCCTAGTGAGCAGCGCCTGGGACAGAGGAGCATTGTTAATGGGGTGTTCGCTTCATTTTAGCAAGTTGACAGTATACCTCAAAATTCGTAAAGTTTGATCTAAAGGTATGGCAAAAATTTCAAAATATATTTTGGATTTAATGCGTTTTGATTGATTGCCTTGGATTTAAAACGATTTGTTTGAATCAACTTAGGATTTACAACGCTTTGTAAAAATGAAATATTAATGTTCATGAAACAATGTTATAATCAATGCAAAAAAAATCAAAAACTAAAAACTGAAGCAAAGTAACTGGAAATATTAACCTAAGCATGAGTCAATTTAGAATTTAGAACAAATTGTTTAAACAAAATATTTATTCTCAGAAATATTGCATAAACCATGTAAAAAACAAACACTGAAGCAAAGTAACTGGAAATACTATCCTAAGCTAGTTATCTATAATGGTATTGTGAATTTACTAAGTTTTGATCAAATAAAGATTTCAAGTTGGACTTAATGCGTTTTGTTCAATCGGTGACATTTTGAAATGGATTTTACGTTGGATATAGTGCGATTTCCTCAAATCTGAGTGCGGCATTGGATTTAACTCATACTTTAGATGCAGATCCTGTGCTTAACTCATTTTCGCTTAAAAATGGATTTAATACGTTTTGAACGCTTGCTCCTCATATGTAGGTACATACAGTATAGGCCCGTGTCGACTTAGATGTAGCAAATATTGTCAGCTAAAAAAATCTTTGTGTATAGTGGTTCTAATTTTAATTGAAAATGATAAATACGCCTGGGGAACAAAAAAAGCGGTGCAACTTTATGATTCCATGGGCGTGCATATATCTTTTATAAATTCGAAAATTGTGAAATATTTTTTTTCATTTAAATCAATATAGGAGATTAAAATTAGCCTGCATATAAAACTCTTAATATTTGTAATATAATTTGCTGTAAATAATGCTCATTTAGCCAGACAATCTCAAAAAATTTTCTGTGTTAATAAACCTAGCTGAAATACACGTCACTGGCGTCTTAGACAAGTAGTTGAAGTTCCTAATTCATAAAGTCGTAAATCATTTTAACGACGTCGTTAAAATTTTATGGCACAGTGGACCGAACAAATATTAGCAATGTATTATATGCAAAGTGGTTTACCGACAGTGGTTTACGTTGCGCCACCAGTGGTCGGCTGGTTGGCCGGCCAGCGCGTTGCCGGCTCTTTAAAATTTCCTTGAGTATAGTAATACACATAAAGTTGTTTAAATTTATAATTATTTTTTCCAGCATTTTTAAAGCTTTATTTTAATGCTAACTAATAAATTTATATCTATGTATTTTTTTTTAATATTTCCAAACTAGCTTTCTAAGAACGTCACGAACTAACAGTTTACTGAAGTATGAAGTATACTTGTATAGTGAGCTTAGCAATTTTAGAAAATAAATCTGACAATCTTGCTTTGTTCTACCTATTTTCAATTTAGAATGGAAAGATAGTAAGAGCATTGGATGGCGGTGTGGGATGGGCCACATAATAAGCACAACCCGGCGTGATCTGTAATACTAATGGCTAGGCAGTAGAATAGTCCCCACTCCACCTTTTTCGGCGAATTTGAACAGCAGCCATTTTGTAAGTTATGCGCAGCATATGCGCAGAAACGCTTTGTCATTAAAATATGTAGAATGTCTTATCCTGTATATGTATGTATATACAGGGTTTTAGTGCATATTTGGTGTATAGAAGCGTTGTTTCATAAAAAAATGCTAGAATGGAATATGTGAGGATATTTGCGCCTTTTTTGCCACTTTCTTAAGTGGTTACACCACAGCCTAAAACTAGCATTTTTTTACAATGTTTTTTAGATGGAAGGAAAGGTAATACAAAAAAAAACTGTTAAAGTATGTAATTAGGCATATATTAAAGTATAAAAAAATAAAAAATGGCGGCGCTGGAGCCATTCTCCAGAGACATGTTGATGTCGAGGCGTTCCGCGGCACGCACTAGAACTAGTGCAAATTTCAATCTGGACCAAAAAAAAATCCTCTTAATGCACTAATATGGCTAGAGAGACACGTACGGAATTTTAAAAATATTGATTTTTGTGTAATTGACAAGTAGTTGAAGTAAAAAGATAAATCTTTGACGAAAAGAGGGCGATTATTTTTTTATAAAAATGTTTAAATTTAATAACTTATCGAAAATTTTCTCTTCAAAATGTTGTTTTAAAGATGTGGTTAAAATATCAAAAGAAAATATTGAAAACTGTCGGAGTTATGGTGCGTGCCGTTTTGAAAAATGTGTTTCGAGCAAAACACGTTTAATGTTTTAAGAGGTAGTAATCATTTTAGAATATTGACGCTACACTAACCTACTTTTCTTTGAACATAGATTAAAATAACATAGATTAAATAATGCCAACTAGGATGTCACCAATACTTTTCGTAAATTATGAGCATTTCTACTACTATAACTGCATTTTTAAATTAATTACATGGAATTTTGAGAATGTGTTAAAATTGACAATTTTATTCGATTTTAATGCACCTAATGTCGTTGCATTAAAATCAGGCCCATTTTTATATGTGTATTTAATAGTATTTAATGTATTTAAATAAGTAATGCATTTTTCGTGAAAATTCTTAACCCTGCTGTCCTGTTTGGATCTATCTGCCCCAAAATCATTTTTTCTTTTCTTGTTATACTTACCTAGAGTAACTGGTTTGAGTAACTTGGACTTGTGAAAATATGTAGGGTGTTCCATTTCAAATAAGGAGGTTAGTCGACGCCCAGAAATATATGAATACCCTGTATATTCTGAAATATTTGAAAAAGTGGTAAACAACTCACATGTTCTGTTTTAGCATTTTTTTTAAACAACAATTCTATAGACTAAATACACAGTAAAAACTCACACAGTATAGTCGTCTTTGTAGGTTTTACGAGACCCTTTGGTTTATTTTTAAATATGTTTCCCAACACAGAAGTTGATTTAACATTGAAAGGGGGTTTATTTAAAATATATTACAATATATAGAGCGACAAGTAAATGCAAATTAATACTTTCAAATTACTTCAATTAATTGAAACGTTAAAAGAATTGTCGCAACGAATGATGGACAAGAAAGCTAGTAATAAATAAAACAATCAATCAATAAATAAATATTCCACACGAGTCTATTATCAGCCTCCTTGAAAAAAAAAAACAGACACTACAAACGCCCCAAGACATACAACTCTTATCTGTATACCTTGAAAAGCCTCAAATGAATAATGCAAAAAACGTTTCTCCATTGCCACGTTTTAGTGGCAATGTATTTAAAAATTGTGCGGCGTGGGAGTGTATCGGAATATTATTATCAATTATAACTTATCTGTTCATTGGCATTTTGGCATGAATTTTTATGAGCTGGTTACGAAGTCAACGAAAAGGTTAATCAAGATATGAAAAATGGAATGTGACCAGATACAGGTTACAGTGATAAATGAAACTGCGCCTTAAATGTGGCATCTACGAGGTACGCTTAAAAATTTCAAATTATCCTTTTTAAAATACCTAACTGAAGTAGCTACCTACTCGTAACAGACTACCAAGGTCGTCACGTCGCTTCCGTCTGCAAAATACGAACTAGATTCTAAATTCCAATTCGTGAAACTGAAAATGTCAGACAATTTTTATAATTCGTTATATTTATGTGGACATTTTTCGTGTTCCAATAACGGCAATGTTTAACATTTTTTTTAGTAGTGATGCCGATCATTTGACATGGAGGATATAAATATTAGTGCAGGGAACTGAAACTAATGCAAATTTCAATACCTTGATCGGATTAAGGTTTCGACATTTCGACTTTCTGAAACTATCATAACTTCTTTTTCTCTTAGACAGCTATATTGGATGTTGTGTTTCTCAACATATATGTACATTTTTACATACATATATGTATATGTATGTAAAAATGTACATATATGTACATGTATGTATTATTTATATTTTTTTGTATATTATACTAATGTTCATTTAGCCATATATTCTACTCGAAGTATAACGATACGTCTTGATTCCATTATAGTCATTCAATTATTAATTTGTTTATATTTAAAACCAGAGTTTACTAAGATGCCACGTAATGTTTCTAGAGATTTATAATTATAATCAGGGTAATCATGTAATTTTTTGTTGAATTAATTCCAAAGTCGGGACTTTGTTTTCTTTATATGTATCATAAATTATTCGCCTAATTACGTCCCGCGTCGCCTCGTCAACATTTTTGAATTTTTGCTTTTTCTGATTTCGTAATTCAGAGTGATCTATAACAGTCCCAGCTTTAACAACGCGAGAAAATGTGGATATTGAAATTTTAGTTAATTTATTAATTCGATTAATAATTTCAGTATTAGTCATTTTCTCATTTCACGTTTTAGGCATTCATATATGTTACAAAAATAATACGCTGACTTTGAGAATGTAAGTCTATTTTTTAATTCATCGTACTCGACCGTTTCGTCATTTTCGCTGGTTATATCTAAAGCTACGTTATTTTCATCCGTTTCGAAAGGCCTCCAGAAAGCCATGCTTATGAAAGAGGTATTGATTAAAAATATTATTTATGTCGCAAATAAAATAAAAGTGTATAATTTAAACCTTTTAAAAACCCACTCCGCTGTTAATGTAGCCGACAGAATTTAAGACATTAAAACACTCACAAAAACAACGTTTTTTTGTATACAGTCGGTCAAAGATAGCGTGGTTATAACCCGTGTTTTACCGCCAACGTACTGAACTCGGTCGACTGGGTCGAATACCGTGGAATGTCTTGTGGCTACCAGCCGACCAATGGCGTGTAGGTTCCGCCCACTTCCCAACTCTGACAGGTCTCGTCACCTACGCGTGGACTGCGATACGGCATATATGGGTACAGATCAGAATAGAAACGCGTATTTAGTTCCATCCAAAGTGTTAGTAAACTGATATATCCTTATCCGACCTCGTATAAGTACCTATTTTCAATTTAAAATGGAATAAGAGTACATTACATGTGAGCGTACGTTGCCACGACCAGTAGTCTTTCTGCATTTCCTCTCGTTAAAAACGTCAAAAGTCGGCCCGTTTACACCACCGACCGGGAGTTACAATGTGCCGGGTCTGCGTGACAGCATGCCTTCCTGGACCTTAGTCATTACTGTCAAACTGATCATAAACATCATACTGGTCATAGAGGTTAGAGGTACTGGTTATAGGCTATATAGGTGTAAAGGTCATAAAGGTCTTAAGTGTCATAAAACTAATAAAGATCAAAAAAATGTCATACTAGTCATACTTACCAATATGTTATATTTAAAGCCGGCAGATCCAGGCGGCGGGCCATAAACGTACGCGTCATACTACTTACTACTTGTATGTGCAAAAACAAAATTCATGAAAACAATAAACTGTTGCAATTTATAAAGAGATGTGTTAAACTTACCTTGTTATTTACGTTGAGATGTGTGAAAACTTTGTACCATCATGTTTCTACAGTTGTGTCCAAAAGTGACATTCGCTGAGATGAAAAAAATGTGCTTATATTTTGAAAACGATCGCTCCACATCTACGGAGGTAATACAGGCATAATTAAATAAATCCCTGCACTCAGAAAATGGCACCGTAGATACACCGTCATAAATTTATCTCAATGTTATAAAATCGGGATTTGTCTTCAACACTATGTCACACTTTTCTCTCACATTGTCATTTCTAGAGTCACTTATAGTTTTTTATAGTGTATTTACATCATCCACTATTTGCAGTGATTGCGCTAAAGGTAGGGCAGTATTTTCTAATATTGTTATTGCAGCATGTAATCCTATATAATTATACAATTAGTCATCAATAGTTTTAAATCTCTTTCTAACGAACTATTTTGAAATGTCATCTGACTTTCCTTAATAGCTGCGGCCTCTTTAGTATTGAATTGTAGTAGCACAGATTTTATTTGTGTGAAATATTTAGCATAAAAAAAATCTGCCTCTAGCCAAGTTCCCCAGCGCGCGACAATAGGCTGTGGTGGTTCAGAAACACCGGGACACTGTGTGTGAAATGCTCGAAGACGTTTAGGTGATATGAGAAACACTTTTTTTGTACTTGATATTAATGCGTCTACTTCTGGAAAACAATTTCGAATAGTTTCTGCTACAAGATGTAAAGCATGCACCTTACAGCTAACATGTAAAAAACTACAACAGTGTTCTTTAAGAGACCGGCCTACCGAAAGCATTGTTGCGGCACCATCAGTTACAAACAGTAACACTTGACTGGTTAACAGTTGAAAGTTTTCTAACGTCTCAAGTATCATATGCGTAATTGCTTCGGCAGTACACTTTTGTAGTCTTTGCTGGCCAGTAACAGTGGGGATGTCGGTTTAGTAGAGTCCATTACACATACTAAAACATTTACAATAGAACGTTTCTTACGATCTGCTGTTTCATCAACACATAACCATAATCTCTTATTTTTTAATTCAGATGTGATACTCTTTATAATATCTTCACGTAAGCGTGGTACGTAGGTACGTAACGCTGTGCGACTGGGTAACTCCACTTCAGAGTATTTACTCCAGAACTTTTTGAATGATTTATTCTCGAGTATGGTAAGTGGGATATTGCAGGTAATCAACATCACAAGTAAATCGAACATGAACTGGGTTCTCGGGGATACACTACTTTTTGTAGTTGTAAGTGCCACACTATTTACATGTCTTCTACAATCATATCTGTCCCAACACATTCAAGGGATGTTGCAAACATCACACCATATTTGTGATCCGTCGTAACGTAAATCTGGAAAGTCACCGATTTTATGCACTCTGTCAGCGAATGGTCGCTTTCTACCCTTCCGTGGTGTCGACATTTTCGTTATACGTAAAAATAATACGCGATTTCAAGTAAACGCTTAGAACGGTAAATACAAACTGACTCGCATCGCCCGCCGCGTTCAGCCGGCTGTGACTCATGCACAAAGCCTGCATCACGCCACTGGGCCGCCGCGCTGTTAGCCAGCTTTAGTTATATCATAATCATAATCATAATAATAATAATAACATAGTATAAAACAAAGTCGCTTCCCGCTGTCTGTCCCTATGTATGCTTAGATCTTTAAAACTACGCAACGGATTTTGATGCGGTTTTTTTTAATAGATAGAGTGATAAAAAGAGGAAGGTTTATATGTATAATACATGCATAATATAGTAGAGAAACACTGATAATTTTGGAGGTTTCTAATGTGATGTCGTAAATAAACACATTTTTTTGCGCTTACATTGCAAACGCTGGCTGAACCCTACGAGATAAATCAAAATAATGTACTACAATATTGTACACCTTAAATCGGTCGCTAGTTGCTTATAAACTTCGTATCGGCCATATAGGTCATTACTGTCAAACTGATCATAAACATCATAAACATTTAATATGTATATAAAAATATAAACTGTTTTTAGAGATTTAGTTTAATTAATTATGGATATGTGGACGTAGTCATTCCTGGTAGATGCGTTTTTTTTTAAATGAATATTGAATAAAATGTTTACAAAACATTTCAAATAAAAAATTGCAAATGTTTTAAAAAACTCCAGAAAAAGTGTAAGTTTTTAAATTTAGTGATGATGTAATAAGCCCCAACAGCAACACTAAAATTAGCAATATTTAAAGAGCTTTTACGAACACTAAAAAATGTGTCAATATAACGAAAAAAGGATCAGTAACATCTTTAAACGCTTTAGCGATTTTACCGACAATTTTCATGCGCGTGTATTTGAGGTCATAGAGATACTTGAATAAACGGAATATGTACAAGTGTTACCGATCCCAGCCTTGGTATGTACACTGCATATAATTGCAACAAATACGACGTAACAGCCTGGAACGTATTATTCTTTCACGCCCATAACCGCTAACCAACTGCATGTCGTATTAATTAATAAAAATTAGCGCAACAATATGGATACCGACTCGACCATGTCATTATTAGTAATATTATGTATGTACGTATAATTACTACACGTATTTACAGTAATTGATACTTTGGTACTAGAGGAATGACAATTTTATTGGTAAAAAAAGGAAATTATTCAAGTTTTTTTCGCTTTACGTTTAACGAAATAATCGTGAGGTTCCTCCCCTCTTTGTTGACTGA
>JAPWTK010000934.1:65000-121383 GCA_029963805.1 Aromia moschata
TGATTCGTTTAGAGTCATTTAGTTTAATAGCTTGTGATGTTTGCCTTTCTGTTGTGTGAAGTTTTTATTCATTCGGAGGCCTTTGGTTAAGAGCCTAAGATGTGTGCATTTCTGATGTTATTAATCTTGAATCATTTAGAGTCATTTGGTTAAAAGGTTGTGATGTTTCCCATTCTGTTGTGTTAAATCTTATTCGTTGAGAGTCGTTTTTAAGAGCTTTTTTTTATTGCCTTTCCATTGTCCAAAATTTTGATTCGATAGTCATTTGGTTAAGAGCTCGGTGTGTTCGCCTTACTGTTGTGTTAAATTTGATTCGTTGAATGAATGAAATGACTCTATCATTTGGTTCAGATTGTTGCGTTTTTCCTTCCGTTGTGTTCTGTTAAATTTAATAAAAAGAATTAATAAATAAAATTAAATAAATAATAAATAAAATTAAAAATTAAATCTTGAACTTTTGAAAGAAACCTAGAAATATTTTAAGGCCCTAGAGAATAAATTTACTACCTGATAACTCAATTTTAAATTCAATTAACCAAAGAATCCCATCTTGAGTTTTGCTCGTCTTTTTAGCAAATTGTCCCCCCCAAAAAATTTTTGTGTAAATATGAGCTTTTTTGGGGAATTTGCCTATTTAAGCCGCCATATTGGAACCACCATCTTGCATTTTTAAATAAAACTAATGTCATTTTAAAGTAGACACTTTAAATTTTAAGCCCCACATATCATTTTTTAAGAACGAATAACTCATTTTACAATCCATTAATCTATGAATTTATTAATTTTTTTAGGTAGTATTCTGGTTTAAGCCGCCATATTGCGACAACCATCTTGAATTTATAAAGGGGACACATGGCATTCAAAAGTAGACACTTCAACGAAAATTTTAAGCCCCTACAGAACACTTTTACTCAAAACCTGAAATGGACAGATGGAGAGGTCCGGTTGACAGAGAATGACACATATATATATAGCGCTTTCGAAAAGTAACGAATAAATTCATTATTTCTGAAATTGAGAGTTTTTCGAAAAAAATTCTCTGACAGTCGATTTTGCTTTAAACAAAGACACTTTTTGACATACTCCCCATATTTGTGACGTCATCGTTGTTCGAGATATGACGTCATCGACAACTTTTTTAAATGGCAACCCCCCAATTTCGACCACGCTATTTGAAAGAGCGTGTCGTTCTACTTACACATTGTCAAAAATTATGATAGTTAGCGTGAGTATATAGGTTAAAAAAATGAAGAAAAACGACTTTAAATTTCAAAATACTGTTACGTATTTCTCGTGGGGTCTTCAATTAATTCCACAATAACTTCAAACACTTTTATTTCTCGCGATCTTTACAGTTCAACAGCTCATAAACAACTACTACTGTCAGGGGTGTTTGGCCTACTTATATACCCAAAAACTATCATTCCAGAACACTCGCGAATGACATCAAGAAATATATAGTAAAATTCTGACATTTCTAAGTTGTCGAAATGATAGATCACAGAACAACGAAATAAAAATCAAAGAATAACAACAGTTCCATTCATTGACCCTGGCATTTCTGTGACACTGCCCCCTCCTTAGAAGTGATCGTCCCGATCAACTCTTACTCCTCTTCGTCCGCTCTGCTATATGGGGCCAACCTGTCCAGGTGAACGACCTTCATCTTTGCTCGGGGTCCTCTCTGGATCCTGTAGACCACGTCGTTGAGCCTCTTTATAACTTTGTATGGTCCCTCCCATTACTTCTGCAGCTTAGGACATCTTCCTTTCTTCCTTTACAACCATACTTCGTCGTCTTCGTGGAAACCCTCGGTGTTGGCTCTGGCATCGTAGTGAGTCTTGGACCGGTTACTCTCAAACGTCATCTTCTTTCGCACCTCGTCGTGGATGGAGTCACCTTGCACCTTGCAGCCAACTTGGAGGAATAGTCTTCGACGGTCTCAACACGATCCTCCGGATGTCCAAACCGAAGATCAGCTGGTAGGCGCAGTTCTCGTCCAAAGACGACACTGGCTGGGCCCCGTGGTATCATGGACTGCTGATCGATACGCCAACAGGAAAAGTGGTATACAGCGATCCCAGTCGGTCTGATTCTCGTTGACGACGATTCTGAGGTTGTTCTCCGGGGTCCGGTTGAATCTCTCCACCATGCCATCTGATTGTGGGTGCAGGGGCGTAGTTCTTGTCTTCTTGATTCCCAGTAGCTTGCAGACTTTCTGGAACACTTCTGACTCGAAGTTGCGGCCTTGGTCTGAATGCAGCTCCCTGGGTACCCCAAATCTGCAGACGAAATTCTCCACCAACACCTCTGCTACCGTCGCTGCCTCTTGCTTCGGGATAGGGTATACCTCTAGCCATGTGCTGAAGTAATCCATCGCTACCAGGAGGTAACGATTTCCTGACTCGGTCACGGGGAATGGTCCTGCTACGTCGATGGCAATTCTCTCAAATGGGGCTCCTACGTTGTACTGATTCATCTGACCTCGGCTACTCGTCTTCGGTCCCTTACTGCTGGAACAGTCAGTGCACTGTCGGCACCAATATTCTACGTCGGCTCGACTTCCCAGCCAGTAGAACCTCTCGCGGACTTTATTCAAAGTCTTGCTTATGCCAAAGTGTCCACCGCCTCCACCGCCATGGACTTCTTGCAGTACCTCCTTCACTTTGGCCCTTGGAATTACCAGCTTCAGTATGCCATCTTCGAGGATCAGCGAATCCCAAATCGCCCAGTATCCTTTGACAGCCGGTGACTGGTCTGAAATGTGCTTCCATGATGATCTCTGTCCAACTTCTTTCCATTCGACGATTCGTCGTAGGGTGTCGTCTTGTCGTTGTTCGGATGCAAATTTCTTTTTTGTCCCAATCATCATCGTTGATAAGGCTTATTCTTCGACAGGGGTGTCCAAATTCCTCTGTTTCAGTTCGTGAACAGTGGGAGCATTTTTCTTGAAACTGCGTCGGCATTTCCATGTAGACGTCCCTTGCGATGGATGATGTTAAAGTCATATTCTTGTCAACGTTGTAGCCAGCGAGCTATTTGTCCTTCAGGGTTCTTGAACTGGAATAACCATTTTAACGAAGCATGATCTGTCCTCAAGGTAAATCGTTGACAGGACTCCTCCAATTCCGATGTTGCTGGCATCAGCATCTATCAGAAATACATTTCCAGGTTGAGGGTAGGCGAGGATTGATGGTGTGCATAATGCCTCTTTCAATGTGTCTAAAGCTTCTTGACATCTCAATGTCCATTCAAAAGGTTGGTCGTCTTCGGTTAGACGATGTAATGATCTAGCAATGTCAGCAAATCCTCGGACAAATCTTCGGTAGTAGGAGCACAAACCCAAGAAACTTCGTAGTTGATAGTTGTCCTTTGGCACTGGCCAATTTCGTACTGCTTCGGTCTTCCTCGGGTCCGCCTTGACACCATCCGATGAAATTACATGACCTAGATATTCGACTTCTTTTTGAAAAAATTTACATTTCTTTAGGTTAAGTTTTAAGTTGGCAGCTCTCAACTTTCTAAGGACTTCTTCGATGTTCTTCCGATGATCTTCAAAGGTCTTCCCCGATATTATGACGTCATCCAAGTATACAAGGCAAGTTTTGCAAGTTAGTCCCTGTAGTACCGTCTCCATTAGTCTCTCGAATGTAGCTGGTGCGTTGCAAAGACCAAAGGGCATAACGTTGAAGTGCCATAAACCATTCCAGTCGAAAATGCAGTTTTCTCCTTGTCTTTGGGATCCATTTCTACTTGCCAATAACCACTCTTGAGGTCCAGCGTTGAAAACCATTTGGCATTTGCTAGGGTGTCTATTGTGTCGTCAATTCGGGGTAAAGGGTAGCTATCTTTCTTCGTCACATCGTTAAGTCTTCGGTAGTCTTCACAAAATCTTGCCGACCCATCCTTCTTCGTAACTAGCACCACCGGATACATCCATGGACAGTTTGATGGATCAATTACCCCTTGATTTTTCATGTTCTTGGGCATATCTTCAACTTCTTCTTGTTTCGCCAATGGGATTCTTCTTGGCCTCTGCTTAATCGGGACGTTGTCACCAGTATTAATCTTGTGCTGAACGATATTTATTCTACCCATGTCGTCATCAGTAAGTGAGAACACATGCTTGTGTCTTCGCAGGAGGTTTTCAAAGATCACTACTTCCTGGTCTGATAACAGTGGTTGTGATTTCTCCTTAAGCCGCGTCAAACTAACAGGATGTTCTTCCGATGTACTAACGTTGACTTCATTTCCATCATCTTCACATTTAGAAATAGTTGTCACCGTCTGGGCTTGTCCAATCTTATGTCCTTTCTTGATTTTCTGAACGAATTCCTTTAGGTTCAACATTCTTACATAGGCAATATTCTGCTTTTCTCTAGTCAATGTTCTTGCTACCAATACTCCTCTCTTGGCCAATTCGTCACTTTCTGTGTCGGGTTCTATCAGGTCCACATCATCGTTGCTGTCGTCGCCATCCAAATTTACCTTCACAATCGTTTCTGACCATGCCGGTAATAAAACATCTTCAGAAAATCGTACCCTTCTTACATTCGCCAGGGGTTGCGGTTTTGACAAAACAATTTCTTCTTGTCTGGTTTTCGGGACACGATCAGGTAAGTTTAAGTGGAAACCATGCTGCTCCGTCAATCCCAGTCCGATCAGAACATCGTCCACAATATCAGCCACAAAAACTTCATTACGAGAAACAGTTCCTCCTAGACGAAACTCAGCATTGTGAACTCCAGTTACAGGTAGAGTTTCTCCTCCTGCGGTTTCCAGTATAAAGTTCCTCGTAGTCGGTTGTAGTCTACAGTGAGCCACTATCTTCGGGTTTACTATGGTGTGGTAAGAGCCTCTTCACCTCTATTTTCACCTCTATTCTCTCTCTATTTTCACCTCTTCTTGTGCAATTTTAATACCTTCCAGTTGCTGCGTAATACCTTCCTGCATTACCTTCAACATCTCCAACACGTCGCTCAATCCTTCCATTTCTATCGTCTTAGATCGGGTAGTAACTGGCATAAATTTTCTCAGAATCAACTTATTTGTCTTCTAAATTCCGCTTCTGACACCAATTGTTACGTATTTCTCGTGGGTTCTTCAATTAATTCCACAATAACTTCAAACACTTTTATTTCTCGCGATCTTTACAGTTCAACGCTCATAACTTCACATACAGTTCAACTACTACTACTACTGTCTAGTACTACTACTACTACTACTGTACAGTTCAACTACTACTACTACTACTACTACTACTACTGTCAGGGGTGTTTGGACTACTTATATACCCAAAAAATATCATTCCAGAACACTCGCGATGACATCATGACATCAAGAAATATCTAGTAAAATCCTGACATTTCTAAGTTGTCAAAATGATAGATCACAGAACAACGAATAAAAATCAAAGAATAACAATAATTCCATTCATTGACCTACCATTTCTGTGTTTGAAATTAAATGTTCAAATTGTGCACTGTTGGCTACCTGACAGTAGCCAAGACGATTAATAAATTCTTTTTGAACATTGTCATTAACTTCAGGAGGTATACGATGTATATCGTGACGAATTCTTGCTTTTAAATCTTCTAAATTCTCCGGTCTAGTAACACGTATACTTTGCTTTTTAAGTATCCCCATAAGAAGTAATCTAGGGGTGTCAAATCTGGCGATCTGGCTGGCCACTCAATCGGCCCCCTTCTCCCTATCCAACGATTCGGGAACACCTGATCTAAATAAGCCCGGATAAGTGCTGCATAATGGGGAGATGCACCATCTTATTGAAAGAAGATGGTGCAAAAGAAACTTCTTTTTGGGTGCGCATCCTGTTTCCAAATCCGATAATGTAAATAATTTCAATTCGTTCTCGTTCAGTTAATTTAACCATTTTTTTTATAAAATGACAAAAGTCACTACTCAATAAACACTTCAAACACACTGCTTTTTGCCAAAGAAAAGATAAGAACTAAAGAAATAACTCAAAAAAAAAAAAAAAAAACTAATTTACAAAAAATTTAAAAACTAATTAATTTAATTTAAGTGCGATTTCGAGGAAGTTTTTATCTGACATCAATAAAAAAAACATTCTCGGTCGCTTAGGCTACTGTCAGGCAACCATAATTTTTCACGATGTGTAAGTAGAATGGCACGCTCTTTCAAATGGCGTGGTCGAAATTGGGGATTGCCATTTAAAAAAATGTCGATGACGTCATATCTCGAACAACGATGACGTCACAAATATGGGTTGTATGTCAAAAAGTGTCTTCGTTTAAAAAAAATCGACGTGTCAGAAGATTTTTTCAAAAAACTCAATTTCAGAAATAATGAATTTATTTGTTACTTTTCGAAAACACTGCATTTCCTTCTCTATTTGTGCAAATTCTTTACAAGTCGAATTACTAGAATCGTGGCATACCTCTAAACACATCAAAATACCAAGATGACGAAAATCTACCTGCATAACACAAAACACGACAACCTTAATCCAAATTTCAACGTACAATCATTCAATCTAAATATAACTTTTGTAGGCCCAAATTTAGTTTTGGTGATAGATTGGTATTTTCAACATATTATTTAAAAATTAATTATCATAATTTATTTTTGCACGCTTTTAATATCTATATTAATTCCTGGCTTCGACTTTCCAATATACATTGATCATAATCTTGTTCTCTCACTGTCTTCATTTCATTCAAGTTCTAATTGATTTAGTCATAGTCAATAATAATCTACTGTTATTACATGGAAAAAGACGCTTAAAATACTATACTTCCACTACACTACGTGGATATGCAAGTAATTAAAAACTTTCCCTCAAACATAAGTTTTCCGACGCTGTTCATTTCTCTAAATTATTAATTTAAAGTGAATTGGGATCATGAAAAACACATTTTATATGAAGCTAACAAAGAGCGCAAGATTACCTATACGGAATTACCGAGAATTGAGTGTACAACGACTTGCATAAAATTGCTTATTTAAATTACATAAAGGAATAAGGAAAAAACATGTGTTATGGTTAAAGTTCTATTTCAAATTTAAGAACTTTCTGTGCATTATATTTTAAATTTCAGCAAATGATAAAAATGGTCTTACAGGCAATCTGAAGTTTTAAATGACACCTGCATTAAAGACAAAAGTAAGGTCTCCTGCTATTTCTGGTAATTTCTAGTTACTACACTGTAAGTTTACTGACAGTGTAAGAACGCAATAATTTGAAATGTATTTTTTCTTAGCTAAACCTCTCATCCAATCAACATTTTGCAAAAGGTAAATAAGCTTCGTTATTAAGTAGATATTCAATAAAAAAAAATCGATAGCCATTAGTCACGCCATAACAAAACATTAGTACATGACAACTACAAGAGTACAATACAAATACACTCCTCATTCATTATCACGTATTTCTATATCTTCGAAAGCACTCTGTGTAGCACTAAAAAAACATCAGTTGTAGGTCTAAAGCCGTATCCCAAAAATTATCAAAATTGATACCCGCGTTTTAGACTTATTAAGGAAAAAAGTTTTTTCCAGAATTTTGAGGCTCTCTAGCGGCTAAAATAAGCATATATAGGCTATATGAAAGTTGACCTAAATCGTTTTCTTTTGTATCGAGGAATCTCTGGTATTACGTTGTACAATCAATTCCTGGACACTCTGCATTATTATTTCTAATAGAATGGTCTGTGTGAATGAAAAGTAATAAACTGTTTTTTGGAGCTGGACTCCTCATTCGCCTTATTTGACAGATTCAGATTTTGCCATTCTGAAACGCGAAAGAAGCAGCTGTTAAACGAATTATAACAGTTGTAGACGAATAATGTCGTCTATATAAAAACAGACAAAATCCCGGAGTATTCTTCTTTTATAGAGACCAAAAGGAAAAATATTTCGCGCCAATTCGACGTGTGCATACGGCCGCTCGAAGCCCGCACCTCCGCGTGCCTGTCGAAACTCATCTGAGTGCAGCACACCGGCAGGAATGAGAAAATATGAATGAGAAAGTCATAGCCAAGGCTAGGTCGCTGACCTGCTTCAACAGTACCCAACGTAAGTACAACTGTATTCGTAGTAGGCCGTGCTGCCGGTGTTTGCTTCGCTTCTCCCGATTGACGACAGCGCGGCACGCCCCTTTCAGAGATCCTGAAAAAGAGCGCCTGAAAGACGCATGTGAAAACTGGCAGCACTCGTAGTGGAACACTCATCAGCCATCAGGAATCCATTATATTAAACTGCATCATCTCTATAACCAATTCAACCTAAAGAACATATTAATTGGCTCTCATCGCTCATTGCAATTTTTTTATATTTAAAATTCTCATGGCATTTGTATTAGAAGTATATTGAAAAAAAAATATATTGATCTTAATGATTGACCACCATGTCTGATATTTTGGCTCTTCATATTTTCTAATGAATACTGTGGGTCTTCATCGGTCGCCTCAACTGATTACGTCGCTACAAGAATGATGAACAAGGAAAACAATTGGAAACGAAGATTTTTTGAAGATAGTTAGAAATTAGATCAAATAACTATAATAGACAAAGTCCTCATCATAATACCCACGAATTGAACAAAGAAGTGAAAAAATCCTTGAATTTAACTACTATTACCATTACCCCTCATGAAAAAAGATTATGAGATTAACAAGACAGGTTAACCAGACCAGAGATATTTCACGTGCTAAGAAGTCCTCAGAACAAGTGTTTAGTAAAATCTTCCTTATCTTTCTCAGTCCTTAGTTGGTTATCCTGCTTATCATTCCACTCCAACACATCTCTACTTCGCTATATTTATTTATCTTATATCATACGTAATATTTTCTTTATCAGATTTATTACTAGTAAAAATGTATCTTCTGTTAATGTTTAAGAGTACAGTGGAGTATCGATTATCCGAACCTCAGTTATCCGAACGACCGGTTAACCGAACCGTTTAATATTGGACTTATTTTCTTAAAATGTATATATATTAACGATATGTATATATGTTTATTTACTGCAAATATGTACATATGTACATAATGTTCTTGAATTTTTTTTCTTTTACAAATGATGGTTGTTCTCTTTTATTTATGGTACACATTGAAGTGTAAAATAAATTTATGTGTTGTATTAATGTTTGTTTGTTTATTTATTTAATTATCTATGCACATACATATTATGTACCTACACCCCAAATAGGTTTTTTAAAATTATCGGTTATCCGAAATATCAGTTATCCGAACCACCCTGGTTCCCAATTAGTTTGGATAATCGATGCTCCACTGTACTTCAATTCAAACTGCTTTGTTAAACAATCTCTCAAAACATAAGTCTTTTGGTTTCGAGCAAATGTATTAATGTAAAATGCATTATGTATGTAAATTTGGACAAACGAAAAGTTGAAAAATAAAAGTGATCGGCCGTGGCATGTTTCACAAAACAATTTCCAAAATTTATGTTTAAAGAGGTTTTAATTTAATGTTTGTTTAAATTAAATTTTAAAATCCTCTCTGAGTTTTCAGCATTTAAAAACTAAAGTGTAGCAGGGATCTACATTATGTGACCATATTTTCACAGTTCATCGAAAACTTGGGAAAATTCTTTCCTTTTGAAGAGACAGCAAAAACAATGAAAACCCCATAAAAAAGTAGAAAAAAAGAAAGAATCCATCTTAACATATTGAACTTTTTAACACCTACATATACAGTTATGTTGAAAATCGGACAAAGATAGTATAAACAGGAGTACTTATAGACTGAGGAATTCGGAAATTTGCTTAAGGGAAGTCTACCTTCTCATATAAGAGAAGTCTATTTAGTCTAGATCTCATGAAGCTCTATTAAAGGGGGATTCCCTTTTGTAACACTAAAAACACGGCTTTTTAAAAAATATTTTTTATTAATGTAGCCATTGTTTCAATTTTTGTCAATTTTGCCTTTAAAATTTTCCATATTTTTTGTAGTTTAAAAAAATTGGTAGCACTTATATTTTTCATTGTTCATCATACGATAAAATAATGTTTGTTCGACATACAGTCAAAATTTCAAGTCAATCGATTCATTAGTTTTAGAGATATCGTGCCAACCAGTCATGAAAAAGTTGTTATGAGAGAAACGTGTTTAAAGTTTTTAGTAAGTAAATACTATTTATAAAGGCATATGAAATACCTACCATATTTGTTTGTTAATCGGCTATACCAGGGCCATATAATATAGAACTCCATAGAACTCATTTTTAAAGACAATTTTAAATACAAGTTTAATATATTTTTAAAGACAATTTCTGAATGAATAAAAATGATAATGGAGTTTTTATAGACATTCATCATAATTTTTAAAATAAACAATGGCTGTCATATGATGTGACCGTCTTGACAAGTAAATAAGGTTATACATTCGATTAAGAATAGAAATACGTCTTTTTTTTCTCGGCCAACTTTGATGAAGTTTTTTTTTTTTGGATGTCTCTATATTAATAATATGACATACGACCCAAAACAGTTTTTGTTGAACAGTTGTTGTCAGTTTGCATGAAACAGTGCGATTATCAATATCTTGTACTTAATATGTTACTCAAAACCATGTTTAAAGTGACTAAAAATTCTGACAAATTTGGAAATCGGTAACGAAACATTAACATAAATGAAGTGAGTACAATAATTGTTTAAATAAAAAGAGTATATTTTATAAACTGTTTCGAATATATGTATGTCTGTAAGATAGAACTTAATAAATTACAAAATAGAAATTAATTGTGTGCTTTTAAAAAGAAAACCGTATTTTGTTTTTCAACTACTAATTTAGTCCCAAAGAAGTTTACGTTATAAGTAAATAAAGCATAAATTCAATAAAGCTTCCGTTTTTGTTCCACCACACATTTATTTTTCACATTGTAAACTAAATTTCAAGGACACAATTGTACAAAACGAATATTGTTTATTTTTTATTCCATTTTTTTATTTATTTGCCACATAACAAGGAATATCACAAAATTTTAAATTATCGAAAGCATTAAATAATTCCTTAACAGAAACAAAGTATTTATATTAGTAACTAATGCGTATTTTTTGCAGCTAGAACATGATTGGCCAATTTTGAAAATCTACAATTTTTTTATGCATCTTTAGAAAAATATACCCAATTCAAAAAATTTTCCTCTCAGCTAGGATGGAAAAAACCCTGTTTTTTACGTTTTATTTTTTTTCTCGGTTTTTAACTGTCGAAAAAATCTGAAAAAAATTCATGAGTACAGAAAATATGATTAATTTTATGTAAAAAATGTAATTTTCAAGCTCATTCAAGGTCATTTTGACCTCTAAAAAAAATTATTCAAACTTTAAAAATCCCATATCTTTTAACCAAAAAAAAGCTTCAGGCTCAGATTTTTTTGAGTGGTGGGTCATGCCCAAAAGTGCGAAAATTCAATTTTTTTGTCCGTGAAACGACTTAAAACGGCTTAAAATGATCATTTTATAGTGTCCTGATTTTTTTTCTTGCACTAAAAGGACTCAAATGACTTTTACAATTAAAAATTAAAAAATATGTTCACTAAAAATAGTAAGAAAAAAAATTCCACTTATCGAAACTAGTAGTTTTTATATTTTTTAATTGTTTGAAGTCATTTGAGTCCTTTTAGTGCAAGAAAAAATCATGACATTTTTCAGATTTTTTTGAGTGGTGGGTCATGCCCAAAAGTACGAAAAAATCAATTTTTTTGTCCGTGAAACGACTTAAAACGGCTTAAAATCATTTTATAGTGTCCTGATTTTTTTTCTTGCACTAAAAGGACTCAAATGACTTCAAACAATTAAAAAAATATAAAAACTACTAGTTCCGATAAGTGGAATTTTTTTTCTTACTATTTTTAGTGAACATATTTTTTAATTTTTAATTGTAAAAGTCATTTGAGTCCTTTTTAGTGCAAGAAAAAAATCAGGACACTATAAAATGATCATTTTAAGCCGTTTTAAGTCGTTTCACGGACAAAAAAATTGAATTTTCGCACTTTTGAGCATGACCCACCACTCAAAAAAAATCTGAAAAAATTTGAGGTAGTAAAAAACAGTTAAAAAATTAATCATATTTTCTGTACTCAGAAAATATTCAAAAAAATCTGAATGCAGTTTTTTCGACAGTTAAAAACCGAGAAAAAATAAAACGTAAAAAACAGGGTTTTTTCCATACCTAGCTGAGAGGAAAATTTTTTGGACCTAAAATTCGGTCTACCTTTCATAATTAGCCCTAAGAAACACTTTCAGCATGCGAAGAAAATAAAAAAAAGAGGGGGCATTTCACCATACTTATGGGGGGATACCCTTTGTCTTTAAAAAAAAAAGGTATGTATATGCTAGTTTTTAAGGTTGCTGAAAACAGTGGCGTAGTTGTTTTCTGGTAAAAGAAAATACTACAGTTAGTTTTTTTTTTAATTTGAATATATTAAATGGCTCGTGCTGTACAAAAATGCACACATATTTCTATGACCTGTACTTTGACACAAAAATGTTTCAAAATAGATAATAATTAAAAAGATTACATATGAGTTTTGGTTTTTAATGAGCCACAATGTATTTTAATGAGCCACTAGGTATATCAAAATTAAACGAATGAGTATCTCGTCTATTAAGTTATTTAATAATTTAAGTAAGTAATTATTAAGTAACGTATATATTTAAGTTTCCAATGATATTAGATTAAATATAATGATATTAGAGATATTTTACAGATGTCACATGTTCCATATGTACCTACCATTGGCATTGTAGGATAATTCAAACATATCGTATAAACTTATTTTTCTGCATTTGCAAATTAAAAATTAACTATTAAAATAATTCTAACTACGAACACTAGCCTATTCATTTACAATGTATGAGTAAACTGTAGAACCACGTACTTCCATTTACATAAATTAAAAAAAAAATCAATTTTAAAATTGCCATACATTTTTTCAAGTTCCGGTGTTTTTGTGCATATACTGCCAGATGAAACCGTTGGCGGACGCGAAGAGAATGCTACCACGATCTGCGCCAAATTAAAACGAAATCTATTATTTTTCCTTAATACAAAACACACTAACCCAATATAACCCACCCTTTTTTGCGTCTATAGCTCGGTACAGTTATCGCTGATTAAAAGAAACTGTCTCATGGCTGGAACCATCCGCAGTAAATCCGGGGGTTCATCGACCCCGCTATACAAAGTGTTATATTCCGGGGTTCCGGTCATTGGTCTGGCCTACCTTCATGATCTGGGTCTATTGACTGTTACAAATTTTATAAAATAAAATCGATATGTAGGCTTTTATGGTGCTCTCCTTCGACGGCCTGCCGCGCGTCGACATCAGCGACCAGTTTAAATTGTTTTTTTTTTGTGCATAAAGTGTTGCGGAGGTTTCTGAAAAATAATAAAATCGGCCGGTTTCAGTCTCTGACTTCGCTTTTTCTTAGAGTCAGTCTGATAAACAAAACTCTTTAAACATTCTCAGCCTCCATTCAGGGTACCATTCCACTGCAATGATATTATTATATAGTATAGTGGTTGTATAGTGGTTGTATTATTATATAGGTAGTAGTGGTTATATTATATAGTATAGTTATAGTATATTGGTAATATTATTTTTAAATACTGCAGTTAAGTATAGCAAATATTCAGTAGAAAATTAAACTCATATGTTTTTATCCAAAAAATAATTCCTTAAGTTTTCCAGGTTTATGTTATTAATATTTATGCTTTAGAAAAAAATAATATTTAATTGGTTTCATAAGAAAAAAAAACTAAAAATACCTATACAAATCGTGTCAAACCGCCATTAACAAAGCGGTAACAAAGATAATATTTATAAAATAGATTTTTACTCTATCCTACATTTTAAATATATCATCGTAACCTCAATGTCTTTTTGTGAAGTCGCTTCTACATTCTTAAGCGCTCGAATTATTGTCAAAAATCGAGTTAACTTTAATATTTTTAAGTGACTTGGAAGTAAGGTGAATTTTTATTGCAATGTATTATACAGGGTGTACCCAAAAAAAGGATAATCATTGGAGATTTTATAGGAAATTTAACGTTGAACAAAAAAGTTCCTATAAACATGGGTCCGCCAATGAAGTCTTACTAATGAAAACCTCAAAAAAAAAACACAAAAAAAACGTATTTTTTTTACTTATCACAATGGTTTCCGCTATCTTCTAAAGTTCGGAAACAACATCAGGTAGTAAAAGATAAAATAAGTTTAGAATATAGCGGAAACCATTGGGACCCCTTGGATGAGCTGATTTTCACAGTTTTAGAAGACATTTACCGCTGATTTTGAAAATGAGGTCAAACGGTTAAAAAAGTTCGAGTTGAAAAAAAATAAATTTAGGTATTTATGGTAAAGACCAGGTTTTGAGTGAGAAAATATGGATATTATAAAAATTTATTTTTTCAAAAAATGATATCTCTTTTTTCTTATTTAGATATTTATTTAGTAGAAGCTAAACAAGACGGTAAATTAAATCTCCTAAGTGGCCATTTAATGAAACAATAATGAGAACACGTAGGTATGTATTCCTTAATACTTAATATACTATTCTGTGTCAAGAATTTTTGTAAGTATGAATGTTTTATGTAGTCACATAATTAAATCCGTCTTTTCACGAAAAATGTTCATGAAATGCCTAGGGAATTTCATGAACTGCCGGCATACGATGTAGAATTGGTATGCTACACAATTTGCCTAGGCAGTTCTTGCTTATTTAGTCATTTGGTGTTGCCAGTTGATTCTACACAAGCTGCCTTAATCTTTGTAAAGCTTTTAATGTAGACAGCATACTTGGTTTGTTCATAATCTAATTAAAATGCAATGGAAATTGGAAAAAAAAAAAGTGTTTTTTTGGTAAAACGTTTTGAGAATATAGGAATAATATATAGAAGAATATACAGAAATATATTATCAAATAATTATAATATATAGCAAATTAGGTTAGTCTTATTTATGCTTTATTTCTTCTAATTAGTTGCTGCTTAAATTATTTCGATAAAAAGCACCAAAACCAACCAGTTTGACAGTTACATTGATACATATAGATGTAAAACATTTAGACTCTCCTTGTATACATTTTTATAAATATTACTTTATAAAAAACCCAGTTTTCTCCATAAAAAGTTATTGTGATTCTTATCTCTTATGCTAATCTGGCTATATTAGTCAATTGTAGCTGGTATAGGTAAAACAATATAAGCGTTACGCTCTCTGGTAGTCGCTCAACAAACTAATTAGGTACTTAGCCATCGTTTATTTAAACGTCCGTTTGAGTGCAATTGTGTTTTGAAAATTCTCCGTTTATATTCGTGTTCATTAAAAATTATAATATTAGCGTTATTCTGTGAATATTATAATTAGAATGAATTACTATTGTTGCGTACCTCGCTGTTCGTCCTGAATTAAGAGGGATCCCCAATTAACTTTTCATATATTTCCTGAACAAGGAAAGCATCATGTTTCCCTTATAAATAAATTTGGTCAAAAGGAAGGTATAGACAGACGCAAAGTTTCGATATTAAAACTGAGAATACGAAAGACCGTTAGTAAATTTATGAAAGTATGTTCTCTTCATTTTGCTGAGGAAGATTACTTTTATCGATGTAAGTTTTAGTATTTTTAAGGTTAATGTAGAGATATTTATCATTATTATTGTCTGTGTCAGCTAAGGATTCAAAAAAGTTAAAGATACTGAAAAAACTGCAGTACCTTCAAATTCATGTATTCATGAATGGCCTGCATTCAGAGCATGTTCACCCTCATACAGTGCCATCTAACTATTCCATATATTTCAAGATACTCGATCTAATGTCTGCCATTCTACTTATTACAAAATGTTTTCAATTAAAATATTAAACAATTTTTGTAAAAAAAAAAACCCTTGTATAAGCAAATTATTAAATTTTTTTCAAAATAAACCGATCGAACCAAAAAATGTATGTTCCCAGGTATCTTCTATCAATCTAAAAATCAAAATAAACCCACTTCAGTTATGTCAACAACTTGTAAACGATAAACCTGGATATATATTATCACAAAAGGCGCTGGCGTCTTAAATTCTGACGCCTATAGCCACAAACCCTTTCATTTCGGAGCATCACCACAGGAGACCGATACATTAATTTAAAAAAATGAAATACAAGGACTACTAGAAAATGTTCCACTTCACACACCAGACTGCAAATGTATCAACACAATGGAGTTCCTGCACATTTCTCTCATAAAGTTTTAGGCTGATTCAAGAGATATTATACAACGTCAAAAATGTTTAGATCAGATGGAAGAAATCAGTGACAGTGTTTTTGAACAGTTTTAAAAATTGTAGATTATATTAGACCGTTGTATGTGTGAAATTTTATGTTGTAAGGTAATGATTTGAAAATTTCACATGACATTTGATTTTAATTATCCATACGCGAGGAATATACTCCCGAAGTTAGATGCATTCCTTCCGACTCACGGTCTATAACCTTATGAATTATATTGATGTAAGGAAACAGAAATGCCGGAAGAATTAAATTTTCATCATAGCCAATACTCTTCCTGGCATAAAAAGCAATTAGGTTGAAAACTGAAGTATCGGTAACATCATAGAAAAGAAACGTGTTTTTCAACACTGAATACTTAGGACATTTAAAACTATTTTCTACAATAAATATCCCAGTTTCTCACTTATTCAAACAAAATAAGTTAGCAAAATATTTTCTTTTATTATTGAGTTGTGTCGTTCACCCCAAAAAAACTCTTTAAAAATACGAAAGTATTTTCATAACAAGAACTGTATTTTTCTGAGACGAACACCCAATGCCCCAAGCTTTTTTAATTTCACTGTCGGTCTCGAATTCACTCATATTGAATATACATTTTAAATTATTTAATAACTTTTAATAAGCTGCCTTTCACTGTAATGGAAGTGGTTTAGGTTAGTAAACAGAACCTTGGCATTTTTGATATACTATTATAATATATTCCAAATAAATAATTAATTAATAGTAATAACAATACCAGAAAACGAAAAAAGATTACAGTTAATTAATTTGTGTACATTGGAACATCACACATATTTTTCTTCTATTTGTAGCACTAATTACATATGTACACACGAGGTGTGTAAATTAAGTAATGAGACTGGCAACGTAGTGCCCGATCTAGCAACACTGCGGAGGCAGGACTTGGTTAACATGTAATGCACCTTCAGTACAAGTTTGAACTTGTTAGAGTCAGTTTTTTTTCGTTGTGACTGTTTTCGTAAACCGCTTTTTCCTAGTGCGTTTTAAAAATTTATTTTGAGTAACGGTGTGCTACCAGGTTTTGCTTCAGACCTGGACACAGCGCAACGGATACTTTTTCAAAACTTAAACACGCCTGCGGAGACAGTGTTTTTGTAAGAGCTCAGGTTTTTCGGTGGTTTAAGGCATTTTTTAGAAGAAAGAGAGTCGATTGAAGTTGAACCCCGCAGCGGAAGCTTCACGAACCGATGAAAATGTCGATATAATACGGGATCTTGTGTGTTCAGATCGTCGGTTGACGACAAGACTTATCAGGGAAGAGTTAAATTTGAATCACATTTATCAGATTTTGACTAACGAACTAACGAAAACGACAATACTGCATTTTGAATTATGAGCCATTTAATTATTTCGTACATGCTGTAAACATCTTGAATATCGTGAATGGCACAAATATCCCGTGTTTCTGTATAGTCTACGGATACTAACAGCATTGTTTGCGAGACAGTTTAAAACATCGTGGCAATGAAAATAAAAACGAGGATAATGATACATGTTTTCAACAAATTCTTACTTAAAATACTGGGTATATTAGAGATGCTACAAATTATTTGCAGCGAATATTTCAATACTTCATAATTTTTGTATACAATAAGTCCAACACCATGTTTTTTGTTAAAATAACATTACGTTAAAATAATGTTCTTTGATAACGATTTATAGAAGCCTTGAAAGCCTAAGAAAAATACAAAATCACCGTAAAAAAGTAAATTGGAAAAGTAAAGTAAAGAGTAAAGTAAAGAAAAACAAGGCAGTATCTGAAATATAAAATGCGTCGGATAGACATAGTCTGTTTTTAATTGCATAGTAGGAGAACATGTTTAAACACAAATAAAAAAATATGAACACAGTAAAATAATCATTTGCTTTACAATTACAAATTAATTATACCTTCCTAAATTCTTTTAAGCCAACATCGTGATTATATGTTTTAGATCATCTAGTGCTCTGTGGCATAAAAGAAATCAAGGAATTTTATACTTTTACAATACGAGAATACTGTTTTAATTTTGTACCAGGACATCCTTGATCTATGTTAAATTTGCATAATTTAACAACTAAATTAACATTAAACAATTTGCGGACTCTTTCAAAATACAGATACCATTAGCTTTCACACTAAATTCAGGATACCCGGAATTATTAGCAGATATAACAGCTCATACATGCTGCTCAGACATAACAAATAAAAAGCAAGCATAACAGCTCAATATGATTTAGAAATGTATTACTTTCGTATTTTTGACATTTCTAAAACATCTTATTGTTTTCTAGTAGCTATAGCCAATTTATTTATTCAAAGTAATACAATCGTATTTGAAGCAAATGAAACATTTTATTAGAAAATGAAAAATACTGAATTTAGACATATGCAATCTAACAGAAAGTTGCCATATTTTGAGAGCTTCTTCTATAGCATTTTTTTATAAACAGAATGTATAAAAACGTTGTTAAAATGTGTCTCTAAAAAATGCTACGCCACTGATATTATGACTCAGCATACCTACATTATTAAAGTGGTAAAAAAATATACACGTAATGTGGGTTGAGGTGAAGTGCGAACGTGAATTGATGTCCTGAGGGCGACACAGACACTAAGAATCTCATGCAGAGGGCATTACGCACAAAATGTATGTGTATGTCCGCCTTTCTTCAACATTATTAATACGATGTCTTCAATCTATGCCATCGATATTCGGCAATACACGATAGCTAACGCGTGTCATTAATACAAGAAATTAATGTTATTTGGTCATTATATGTAAGAAGGTTCCAAAATATGCATTATTTGAAAGGAATACGTTCATTTTTTATAATAATACTGTATCCGCTACTTTGTTAGCAAAACAAGGATTACTGGAATATAATATAGAACATGATTTCAAAATTCCTTCAATATTTCACCCTCATTTTTAGACCTTTAAGGGTTGAATTTCGAATAATCCTTTCTCAGTAACATCTAGATGCCAACAAAAACATACGTGCCAAATTTCAAGATTGTAGACTTTATAATTAGGGTCCGGAAAGTGTGACACAACTGCGTTTAAGCTCCCCTGCGTGTTACTAGACATGGTCAGTGGCGTACATATGCACGGGCAAGAAATACAAGCGTATATAATTTACAAGACGCTTAAAAATTACGATTTATACTTTAATTACCATAGAGCTGTATAGTGCCAACCCAGTGTTGTGGCACACATTTCCGGACCTTATTTATAATATTGCAATTTATAAGATTGTAGACTGTGTGATATGCTGGTAAAAGGAATTTTATCAGCATATTTTTATACTTGCTACATGCTACAGTGCTCCACTTCCTTGTTTAAAACATAATTTTTATATAATGCCTAAAAAACCGATAATCAGTTACCTCCAGTTACCTCCAACCAAAAGCATCAATAGACCAGTAGAAATCGGGATATTGTTAAACAAGCTATTGTAGAATAGGGAAAACAAATCGAACCGACAGCTGCTATCCGGGGTGAAATGGGGTGGGTTTTTCGGGGTTGAAACCAGTTTTTCGCGATTTATGGCTAAACTGTGCATCCTATCGAAAAAAGTTAAATGTAAAGTTGTAGATAATAAAAAGATTTACCCTAACCTCAAAATTTTTCGAAAAAAACGCGAAAAACTGGTTTTTTAGTTTTTAATTTTTTTCTTCGACAAAAAAAATCAGTCAAGCTCAAACTTTGGCAAAAGATACCTTTTAGTGTCGCAAAGAGGCAATATTTTTTCGGTTTCCGGTTTCCTATTCAGAGGTTTTTGTTAAATTTCATTTTTTTTGAAAAAAAAGCAAAATTTTCAACTGCGATTCCACCTAAAACATACAGAGTCTCATACAGAGTTCAGTTTTGGCTCACTTACTCGTTGTTACATCTACTTTCGACAAATGATAAAAAAATGGTATACTGCAATTGGAAAAATGACCGGAAAATCGAAAAAAACCGAAAAAATGGCTTTTTTTCGTGGTAATTTGCATATTTATCGTTAAACAATTGTCATCAATTGATATTACCATTGGTTTTTACTTGGAATCAAATTATTTACTAAACAATATGTATTCATACAATGGGTAATGGAGTGGACCTACAATGGTAGGGGTTTTGCAGAGTGGTTTTCAATTATACGACAGTATTTGCACTGAACAAGTTTTTATTGCTAGTATTGTTATAATTAAAAATTGTATAAAAAATAATAGTACGTCAAGAAAAAATCGTAGCATTTTACTACTGGTTTCGGCTAATAATTATCAACGACATGAAAGTCGTACATGCGGTAAAAAAATTAAACATTTGTTAATTCAAAAAACAAATTGAAAAAAAGTATGCATTAAATTTATCTTCTTGTACTTTTCTCTAATCTTGGTCTCGTTGCAGAGTGTTGCAATTCTTCTTTGTCAGATTGAACAAAACTAACCGATTCTTCAGTGTCTTAAAAAGTTTTATTGAGTTCTGTTTCAGTTACAGAACATTGACTTGTTTCAATTTCTTCCGAGTCACTTTCGTCTATAGAAACTTGTTGACGTTCAGCGTTTGAGCAATTTTCTAAATTAAAACAATTTAGACACAAGTTGGTACATTGAAGACCATGTTTTCTGCAGCCGCATTTTACAGAAGAACAACCCTTTTCACAACTGTATCAAATCGTTTTCAGGAGATGATAGGGTATTAATTTATCATCTCTGTGATATTCGGCTTAATGATGCCCTCCGTTGTTTGTTTCCAACCCCAATCTGTTGCGATTATCTCGTTTCCAAGCCACGTTTGAAGCTGAAAATATGCTCTAAAACAATGCTGTTTTGCTGCCCCTGTTGTTGGAGGTAATTTTTCCAATTTAAAAGTTGATTTAAACGTGGCTGTTTTATACATGTGAAACCGTATATCATGCAGAGTTAAGTCATGCTTTTTACTGTACAAACATACTATTAATTTACTGCCATGATCAGCTATCATCTCTTTATCAGCATTTTTTTTGGTAAAATGTATCGGCCAATCGAGGAAACTCTGCATTTTGTAGAATTGTTTTTATGGTCGTTACTTTTCGTTTTCCAGCAAATCCAGAGGTAGTATCACAGCCAGTAAAACAATGTAGGAATGCCAAATACTTTCGTTTCAGTGGATCTGTAAAGCGATTAGGAAGGCGCGTAAAGTACCGAACTTAGGTTGTCTAGTGAGCACACCTTCCTTAAACCATGGGCCCGACCATTCATTGGCTTTGAAGGCCTCTGGGTGCGTTCGCATGCTGTCTTTAGCTTCACAAACAGCTACTTCAATTTCTCATATTCGTATCCGACGATAACGAATGGCAGATACAATTCGCTGTCTTAGACATGCATGACATCATATAAATACGCTCTCATCCATTTTTCATAATACACTCGAACCCCTCTTAATTCACCTTCGCTTAATTCACATCCTCTCTTATTTCACCACGTTTCCCCCTATTATGTCACGAAACCGTTCCGCTTAAGTCGCCACCTGTAAAAGTTTTAGAACTACGTTTGGAAATTGGATTCTCGCATGAATACAATTTTTATTGAAAAAAATGATTGTGTAATACATTAAATATGGACACTTAACCTTTAAAATAGGTTAGATGTCTTTTTAAAATATTTAACCTTTAAAATATCCATTCAAGTGGAAAATTGAACTTTGTCACGCACGACTGGGTATACTTACGTTTATTTTTTTGTTCAGTTGGCTCATTTTTCGTTATAACAAGTGCTGTGGTATATCTCTAAATATTTCTTTTTGCAGCTTAAACCACGAAAAAATTGACGTTATGATCGCGACTTAAGCGAGGTGATGATGCACGGATTTGGTGAATTAAGAGGGGTTCGAGTGTATCTGATTTTCTCTAAAAATAAATAATATCATAGTCCCCATTAACATAACAAAATTAGAATGTAATATCAATTGATAACAATTATATATTTAACGATAAATATGCAAATTACCACTAAAAGAGCCATTTTTTCGGTTTTTTCAATTCTCCGGTAATTTTTTCCATTGCAGTATACCATGTTTTGACCATTTATCGGAATTAGACGTAACAACGAGTAGTAAGTGAACCAAAACTGAACCCTGTATGAGACGTAGTTTTAGGAGGAATCGCAGTTGAAAATTTTGCTTTTTTTTCAAAAAAAATTAAATTTAACAAAAACCTCTGAATATTTCCGTCCGAAAAAATTACTGCCTTTTTATGACACTAAAAGGTATATTTTGCCAAAGTTTGAGCTTGCTTGATATTTTTTTGTCGAAGAAAAAAAATTAAAAACCAAAAAAACCGATAAATTTTGAGGTTAGGGTAAAAATGGTAGACACAAAAGTTGTAGATCTTTTTATTACCTACAACTTTTACAAATAACTTTTTCGATAGGATGCACAGTTTTGCCATAAATCGCGAAAAACTGGTTTCAACCCCCAAAAACCCACCCCATTTCACCCCGGATAGCAGCTGTCGGTTCGATTTTTTCCCAGTTTTATAATAGCTTGTTTATCAATATCCCGCTGTCAGATTGCTGTAACGAATTTTTTTTCCTAGTTCTGACGCCTATTTCTACTGGTCTACAAGTACTATAACTACTTTTAAAAAGTTACTCAACACCCTGATTTCGGATTCTGCCAATTATTAATGTAATTATAAAATGCATCCTTAGCTTACAGCGTTAAAAATATGTTTTTTTTTTGTTTTATGCCTACATCCGCACCTAACAATGTATGTGTACTATTATTTCTGATGGGGTATTCGCCACCCATGTTGCATTGTCTTTTGTTGTACCATTTTATGCAAATGCAATTTTTTAGCCGACTTTATAGTCGCATATTCCCGTTCTAAAAACTTTCTTTCAATATTGTTTGTAACAATAAAAGTAAAATTAAGTTTGTAACAACATTGCCTTCTGACTACTTCTTATGAGGTTAGGCGGCAGTCCCAATGCCGCAATGTAATTGACGAATTTTGTTGTCATCACTCTCTCTGCCGAAGTCAAGAGGGCGAATACTTTCTCCAAAGGCCCTTCATCTCGTATGCTACGTTCTCATCCTTCACAATTTCTCTGTTTCAGTCTTCTAAATTTTGTGGGTAAGTGGCACTGTGATGATCCCTATTCGCTGATTCTTGCTTATCAGTAGGTGCCATATTTGGATCACTTCGCCGATTTCAGCAGGCTTCAAGATAATATTTGTAGTATGTCGGAGGTGTCGCTAAAAAGGCCACACTTGAGTGCTAATTGTTGATGGATTATCGACATATCCTAACTCTGTTAATACAGAACACCTCTTATTACATATTCTGTATTCTCAATTGTAGTAGATTTACATTTCCTATATGTATGTTTTCGAAGGATATGCTTTCGGTAATTTTTTGGTTTTTATAACCCTGTCTTGAATAGCTGTCAAGAGACCTTCGGTTTCGGCGTACAAAAATTCATCGGTCATTTAAGTGAATTAGCCATATCAATATAATCTGGCTGTAGCATTATTGGAAAATGCCCTGTAAGGCATCCACTTTCTCTGGAGGTCCTATTCTATTGGTATTTTGACCTACAGAAATTCACGTCCTAAACTCAAATATGCGTATCCAAAGTCGTCCCTTGCTGCTGATGTTATTAGCGGGTCGAAGAGTAATTTTCTTCTCAAGGCAATTTATTGCTTATGGCAAAGATTTTCTATGTTTAATAGCCCCTCCCACCTTGTCTTCGCTTCAGTAGAGTCTTATCACTGATGAGTTAGTGTGTGTCTGAATTTAGTTATGGGACAGTCCACGAATTGATGAGTGAAAAGATTTACTGGTGGTAAAAACGTATTCAGCAGCTTCTTCACACGATTCTATGTATATGTATAACAAACATTGAATACATTTTTTGTGGGAATAAATTATTTTTTCTCCTTATGATTAAAATGTAGGTAAGTTAGATGCAGCTAGAATTTTATAGCAGTAGGTACAGTATGAATGTAAAAAAATCTTTTGAGAAAGCAAAATATTTACGTTGAAATACATATATAAATATTATGTAATTTATGACACAAAACAAAGATGAAATCTCACTCTCGACATATGTATATTAGGTAATTTCTAAAAATAGTTGCATATTTTATAAAGTTTTAAGGAAATACTCAATTATAAATAAAAATATCTAAACTGATTAGGTGAAAAGTTACATGGTGATACAAAAACTCTCCCGAATGAAATTAATTTATGACATCGTTGTAGTATTTATACACAAGTTGTTTATATACACTTTTTTACACGCATTGAAAGCAAACTTCTTTGAAAAAAATATATATAAATTTTGCACCGTACGATACCAAGGTTGGTCATTAAATGTTGCTACACTAATTTCTGACGAAATTATTTAATGGTAATCGTCATATCGTACCACTTCTAAAATACTAGACAAATTAAACAATCCAAGTCCTACTTTTACCGCTTTATACTAATATTTTAAATTACCTGACTTTTGCAGACAAAATGGTGCATCACACCATTTAAAAATCCTTAAAGTAAATTTTCTTTAAACAATTTAAAGTCGGTAAAAAGGAACTTTTTCAATAATGGTACCGTTAGCACCAAAAGTAATTGATGCTACTTCTGCATCAGTATCATGAGCATATACCGGGTGACTGGTACCGCGACGTATTCCTTTAAATAGGTGTTAGTAGAGACAATTTGCAGTCGATTGAACCACAATATGCATAATCCACTTGTTGATAGTTTTAATGATATTTTAATTTTTTTGTTTTCTTAGAAATGGACTACCTTTTACTACTAATTGTAAAAAAAAAAGGATGACTTTTTTTGAATTTTTTTTTGCCTCTACCTTTAATACACATAGTAGTTCATGTTATGTAACAAAAATTATGTTAAATACACTAATCAAAACGAAAAAGGAGCCACTTAATTAAAACGATAAAGAGCTTAACCGCACATATCTGCATTCTTTTTTCCTGTAAGCATCACAAGTAGATTACAAAAAAAATGTACTAAATTTTTAGAGAACTGTCCAATATATTTAAATAAAAAAAGAATTGTAATAAAAAGTAATTCCAGTAAAAAAATATCCACATTTTTAACAGTGGCTCCTTTTTCGTTTTGAGTAATGTAGTTTGATATGACAAAAATACAGCAGCTAAAACCTGCAACAGTTGTTAGAAACTTTAACCCAATTGTAGAGTCACCAGGGTTTATTTAAAAAATTTGTGAATACATTAAACGTACAAATTATTTTAAAAACTTAAAAACTTAAAAGTTTTGAGAAATTTCCTGTTACTTCCAGGAATAATAAAAACTTAGTAGGTGCAGACACAACTTATTAATCATAAAAAATTGGGAAAATAAATAAAAATCCATAAATTTATTTTACATTTTATTTGATCCAATTTATAAGAGATGTTCGAAGTGACTACCTCTATTTCTTATGCAAATACGTGCCCGTTTCCTTATTTCTGTTCTAGAAATCCTGTTGGAAAAAATGATTTCGTAGAATTGTTGCTGCTTCTTGTATCATATGTATTAATTGTTCCCGAGTTCTAATTTCGGTGGCATACACGACTTCTTTCATGTGCCCCCCACACATAAAAATCCAGAGGGGTAAGGTCGGGGCTCTTAGCAGGCCATAGTATAGGCCCTCCTCTTCCAATCCACCTGTTAGGGAACCATTGATCTAATAATTCTCTTATTAGCCGATAATAATACGCAGGACATCCATCGTGCTGAAATATCATCCTACGTCTGCTTGCTAGAAGTACATCTTCTAACAAAGGGGCCAAATGATTATTTAAAAATTCAGCATAAGTTGATCCGTTCAAGTTATCGGGTAGAAAATGCGGCCCGATTAAATTATTTCCAATAACTCCCATCCACACATTGACGCTAAATTTCCTTTGGAAACTAGTTTGGCGTATTAACCGTGGATTTTCTTCCGTCCAATAATGCAGATTGTGAAAATTCGTGATACCTTCTCTGCTGAATTTAGATTCGTCCGTCCACAAAATTCTGGTTGAAAAATTTGCATCCTCGGCATGGGTATTTAATAGGAATCGATAAAATTGAACTCTTCGTGCAGGATCGTCCTCTAGTCCTTGGACTCGTGTGTAATGGTAAGGATGTAAACCGTTTCTGTGAATCACTGACCAAACCTTCCACTGCGATACATGAAGATCAGCGGCTATTTGCCGACTGCTTGTTGTTGGATCTTCATCTAATCTTTGTAAAATGTCTTCCTCCATATCAGGATTATAGCCATGACCTCCAACTCTATGTGCAACTCTTTGAACATTGCCAGTTTCAGAGAGGCGTCGAAGTAAAAACGATTTATGCCGATTGAATAACAGGTCCTAAAATCAGGTAGAAACTTTCCTATCCTTATCTTCTATTACCTACTTAGAGAAGATAGCTTACCTGCTGAGCTATTTTTTGTATTATTTCTGGAAGTAACAGGAACTTTCTCAAAACTTTGTGCCTCATTTGAAAGGTGATGAAGCAAAGAAGTTTTTAAAATAATTATCCATTCACACACAACTGCATTATATTTTGATCCACATACTCATACTATTTTATATAAATTGTTTTACTACAGGTTGTGCTAGTGTACCGACTTTTTTATCCACCTACTATATGGAAACTGGAGCTGCATATGTTTACCATTTTTCCTAATATATTGCGATATTCTAATAGAATGAACACTAACTCTCTTGCTGGTACTTCCCAAATTAATCGACCTTCACATTTTCACTATACTAATTAACCCAATTCACAGAGAGCAATATACTGAGCATGGTACAAGAGTGTTAATAACATCGATAATCTCTTCGTGGACCTCCTTATTCTAAAACAACAATTAATTTTCGACATGTTCAATTTACAGGACACCTAATATTAGGTAGGTACATGTCCGCTGGAAGTTTTTAAGCTAAACTAGTAATTTTAATCAACTGGGGCGTGAAATCTAAAATCCTACAGACTGCCGTTGTTCTAAAACGGTTAAATTTTTATTTGGTACACGAAAACGCGTGCTTATCGTATCGGACACATCTAGACGTGCGTCTCGTTTAGATTTCAGTGTGTGCGTCTGACAAGAGTTAACGAGCGTTCAGCAACCACTGGCGCTCGTTCGGATGTGATACCAGTAATATTTTGACACAGCAGCCGTTTTTAAAAGTCGCATGAGACTCGTGTTTGGTCATGGCTAACTTCGTGTCAATCACTGGAATTGAATTTTGTACCCCGTGAACCCCCAAAAAAATATAAAACACATAGTTTCTTCCACTTCCAAAGTTTATTTTCCCTTAAATATGATAATGTTTAATTGCAAAATGTTTAATTACAAAAGAAGTAAGATATAGAACAATAATAGAATAACTTGAAGTTGTTCTTGGAGTCTCTGGATGGATATGAGATGAGAAGGGATGAAAATTGCTTTAACTGTCATGAAGATATCTGTACAAACCAATAGGGTTAGAAACGAGAAAGAGCATATACTCGTATGTAGTTGTTTCATAGATGTGAATTTATTAGGTTGATGGGAAGTTCGTAACAATTTTTGTTCCATGCCAAAGATGCCTTGAAAATAAGTTTAAAATTTTTCATTTTCATTTTAATACAATATATTTCTATTGAAAATATTTTTAATTTTTCAATAAAGTTTGCCTTAAATAATTATTAGTTAAAGGAATGCCCCCCGCACCATGCACCACGTAAACAAGGAAACGAACATATCCGACATATTCTTCTGTTTATGTTCAAAATATTTTCCATTTTCTTCTTAAGGATAACACAAAACGACCAAAGCTTCTTTCTGTACAATCTGCAACACATTCTGTTGCATGCATTTATGGTAGTACCATTCAATGCTTGAGTTTATCTGTTGTCAGATAAATTTTACTTTTTAGCCATCAAACAGACGGCTTTCTGTACGTCGAAACCGAAGGCTTCTTGACAGCTGTTCAGAAATGGGTTATAAAGTTAGCAAAAAAATACCAAAACTATATCTTGAGAGAGACATTGAACATGTATGTATGCAGGAAATGTAGATCTGTAAACGAAACTATAGAACGCGTAATAGGAGAATGTTCTGCGCGAGCATAATCAGCATATTTTGGCAGACAACTTGCAAAAATGGAGCTCAAGCATTGTCTTTCACCGACGGCTCTGCCGCACGACAGATATATGTATATAGATATAGACAGATAGATATATGTATCTGTCTATATACATATAGAGGTATATGTATATAGATCTAACAATGGACTTCAACCGACCATATTGTAGTGATACACAAGGACTAACGGAACAACTAATAGGGATCATCATAAATATCACAGTGCTATTTACTTACAGTATTCAAAAGATTGAAGGAGAGAAGATCGCGAAATACGAGAATCTAACATTCAAGTTGAAACGCCTTTGGAGATTGGAACAAATACAGATATACGCCCTCGTAATTTCAGCAAAGGGAGTGATGGCGACGAGATTCCCTAATAACATCACGACATCGAGACTGATACCATAATAAGAAGGCGTTCTTACAAGCTTTTCATATTGTACGAATGTTTCTGGAGCAGGACTAATTTTTAAGTGACAGGCGCCAGATCTTAACTCCTGAGCATATGAAACAGTTGTTAATAGAATTTATGGACACAGTACGGACACGTCTGTATTATAAAGTCGTTTACCATGAGTATGTAAGTTCTGTGTCTTGTAATTATGGTTCCTTTGCCGATTAGTTGGGCTACAACAATCACCCCACATGTATGAGGTATAACCTATTTAATATTTAGTAACGTTACTGATAGATATCCTGGAGCCACCCCAGTAAAGTAGGTATCTATCCTCCGAGTTCTACTGATTAGTTCGTAAACTTCTCATTAAATTCAGGAACAAACATACATACATAGATATTATGTACATAACTCTCTTTTTATATTTTTAATGTTTCTTGTTATCGAAGTTTTATTCTAATAAAAAATGAAAAAAAATTAAACAGAAATAGTAACTGTATATGACATACACGCGATTTTTTTTATTAATTATAAATCATTCACCAGGTCGCAAATGACACATTTTATGATGCGGCCCTCATAACCTTATTTTTTTTACAATGGCCCCCGGGTCACTTAAGTTTGGACAGCCCTGCTCTACAAGATTCCGCCTGAAAAATAGATGGTTGCTATTTAAAACATTAATATTGATAACGTCATATCCAAAAAACGGTTTGCCCCATCTTTATTTCTAGCGATATTTGGAATAATATATGTTATATGAGCATAGAGGTGGAGCAAGTAGATTTATAGGATATCGTTAATCGATATATTAATATCGATTAACGATATATGGATTTTAGAGGCAAGAGAAATGATCTATTAGATATTCTCACAGAATTAAGTAGTAGAATGACTTCGTAGTATAGTACGAAGAAAATAAAAAATATCAAAGCGACAGGTTGAAACATTAATGATCCCGAGGTACATACATACATTAACACGAAATACTCGTATTATTAGGAAAGACACAGAAGTCCACATGGTCCTCTTTAAACTACGTTATATTCCTTCAAAATTATGGAATGGAATTCTAACGTTTACCGTTCATTTTACTTAACCGAATCAGTGCTGAATTTCATTTAATTTCGTCTCAAAATTGTCAGTCACTGTACGATAAATTAAAAAAGTAATGGAACAGCTATACTTTCTACAAGAAGCGCATAATACAACCACAGCTATACAGGAAAATAATCCACCATGTAGAACATTGATTGTTGTCGTGTGTAAAAGTTCGTTGAACCCGCGAAGCAAAACCCAAATGCCAAAATATACATATCAGTACTCGAACTGTGCTCCGAACAACTTTCCAAAATATATGTAAATAACTCGGAATGTTAAAAGGTTATGTTTTGGTAATTTCAAAATATTATTTAGGTGTGTGTAAATGCGATTTAAGAACGACCTGTGGTTCCGAAAGGAGATGCCATTATAAATGGATGAAATTTCGTTAAAGACGACTGGGTTTTCCGTTAGCGTCTTTTGAATTGCGTAACTGTAGCTGACGTTACTATTTTAGCGAGGCAATTTTATTACGATACTAATCAATATTAACCAACGATATTAATCAATAATGTTTAAATGTAGGTAACAATTTCTTATTAACTCATATAAAAAAAAGTTTAGTTTTCATGTAAAATATTGTGGGAAATACTGGATATTGTGGGAGATAATAACAATGATATTTAAAACTATTTATATTAATTTATTTAATTACTACAGTACGATTGGTTTTTTAATCGGGATAAAAATCGACTTTAATAGGTATACTACAACTACATATACGAGGATTTAAAATAAGCTAATTTATTATTTTATAACTTTATTTATAATAATTATTAATTATAAATTAATAATTTATATAATACTTATAAATTACTTATTATTAATAAATTAAATACTTATTAATTTATATAATAATTATAAATACTTATAAATTTATAATAATAGATTCAATACTCATACTAAAGAGAAGAAACATTTATTGGATCGAAAATTTCACATTGTAACTTTGAAAGTATTTTGAATTACCTTTCAAATTTTAAGGTTAAATTCTCAGTAGGTAATTCTATGTTTATGAGTAGGTATTTACGATTTATGCAAAATATACAATCGTTCAATCGGTCAATACGTTCAATCGGGTTGACCATCTGGACAATAACTGATTGATGGTTTAGGCCCCCGCACACGGATCAACTGTGATGCAACGCGAGTTTCAACCCGGTAGCAAGTGAGACTATTGTGTAACCGGTTTACAATCCATTGACAATCTCTCTCCGCATATGCTCGCAACTGAATCTGGCTCAGTCAACTGTTTATTACCTGTTCCTCAAGCTAGTTTTCATCAACATATCAAGTAGTAGGTCAATTTGACTGAAGCAATCAGATCGTCAGTCCGATTGATCGTCTAGTGTCCCCTTTAGAATTGTGTTAGAGGGAACGTACAGATAAAAAAATGGGAGGCATATAGACTCACAGAACAGGTACCAACTGTTATATGTAACTGATACAGAACTCGGAGGAATGACCATCTCACTCCTAGAGCTTTAACCGCTGAAGTACCGCCGCAAAGGCAAATATTCCCAATATTTTTCAGAATATTTTTCCTGAACGACCTAAATGAACTCAGCTACAAAAGGCCCGATTTGACCTTAATCCTGAACTCGGATTACGCCTTATCTCCCTAATAAATAATTTGTGGACGTCCCGGTGCAAATTTCGAAACGAATTTTAACGCCGTTCCACTTATCTAATCGACTAAAATAAAAACGCTATAAAATATTTACATAAACGTTCCGTCCGTGCTCAGGGGAGCCTACGCGAAAGCCATTTACGCATACGTTCGACTAAACAAATATATAGTGGCTTTTAAACACACAGACGACTGCGATTCTAAGGCCACTATGTCATCTAAGACTACGTCTTGCCGTAGTCGCAGAGATGGAATGAGCCTGAAATGGAAAAATGTTTCTGGTTGTGTGTTACGACCACTTTACATGATCATAATTTACACCAATTTCTATATATGTACATATTATTATGTACATAAATATATTCATAATGAGTGGCCTATTAAACGTTTTCGGAGAACTGTAAATAATGTGAACCTGGAAATTTGTATCCTGGAGTTTTACAGGTACCCTTTCTTCTCATCTAAAATAATGGCAACTTACATATATACTAGAAGTGAAAAAAAAAACATTGAGTTGGTGCTCAATAACTTTAAAAAACATTTGAGATAGGTGCAGCAGAATAGATGTTGTACCAACAATGCTGATTTTATACCTTTTATCGTCAGAAAAGGAATCAAACATTTTCGGTTATTTCATAGTAAGTATTTATTGTATAAAATATACTTTGCTTTACGTCGAGGTGGTGGTCAACGTGATTTACAGTCAAATAATTTTAAAAAGGTAGGTTCAGCAGGTGTATGGATAGGTCATTTATCAACGTCCAAAATGTTCTAGTATGATATATCTCAAGCTTGTTCTTGTGCGAAACTGAATCCACATTTTCAAAAATATTTCTAATATGCACATTAGATACGAAGGAAGCATCATAATGTTCATATGAACTAATTGTAGAATTGAAGATACTATTGCAATACAGCGGAAGAGCTGGTCAACCACTGCTTTAGTTCCCAGCATTCTGGACCTATTAACATGTTGAATACAGCAGTATTATATCGCTTACAGCAGGATTTATCTACGATCAAAGTTGTTCAAAAGCTTATTCAATTTTTTTATCTGTATAGTCACACTGTATGTTCACCGCAAAAAGTGTGAAACCAAATACGCGTATATTACGCTTACAGTGTGCTTAATAAACAACATCGTGGTCGCGAATTTATTTTAATGCCAACATCTTGAGAAAACAGATCAGCAAAAACGATTAATCGACAAAACAAATTTTACGATAATGCGTGATACACAGGGCGGTGCATGACGGTTGGTCTAACACGTACATATTTTTAATATCTACAGATATCGACTTAATATGCTGTTCACCGCAAACCAAACACATTTTATTATTATTATTATTATCATTTGGTTTAGTTAGAGTCGAATCCAGTTCGTCTACAATATTGTACCTACTGTGCATATTACCTACAAAACAAATGACATTGATGATATCAACAGGTCTCCAATATCCAACATAATATCTGAGTATACAATTATTTATTAGAGTATAGTCCCAATCGAAGGGATCTTATGATTGGTTATTTTAGACGGATAAGGAATTGTGACCTTGAAATGAATCTACCAGTTTAAAGAAAATAATTGGCTCTTCTTCAGTAACAATACCTGGGAGAAAATATGATTTCCAATTTATTAAATAAAATGTCGATGTGTAGATTGTACATCGATCTAAGCAAAATAAATAGATATTGAAAACCCAAACCATCACAAACCAATTTTCAACAAAAAAGCTCCAACCAAGTGTCAGCGAAAAACAATCACAGCTGAAGACGACGGCCGTGTGTGTCCTAAAAGAGTAAAGAAGGGCAAAACTGTTATCCCATTACTTCAAATCAAATATTAAGATAACACAGCATCAATCGTACAGTGAAATTTTTATTGCGTCCTATCACATTCAGAACCCCCTTATACCTCAAGATGAAACTCAGAATTGCCTTGTCTTCAAATTCTAAGAGAATACAAACAATACTAGAGCTAACCTCTATAATTTCTAATTTAAATACAGTATAATGATCATCTAATATGTACATATTGCATATTTAACAAGTTCACTGCGGATATATTTTTCAAGATACCGTTTTTGTGTGCGTTGCGGGTCAGATGAGCCCCGTACCTGTTTCAGGTTACGGGGTATATTTGTCCCGTATACTCAGTGTCGAATTTTTATTAGCAACTTTTTAGAAATGTAAAGAAAAGGGAAATTTATGTGGGTACTTTATTCTACTAAGTAGGGTTCATAATTGTCTGCGGCCGCACTGGGCTCCAATGTCACATTTATGAACCAGAAGATTTTAAAAGAGATCACGAATTTCGAAATGAAAATATATTTATTTCTTCAATGTGTGATTAAAATTGATTAAAAGTGATTAAAAATGTGGGTGTGAAGTAAAATAAAAGCATATAAAACTAATTAGCAGTTTTTAATATTTATCATGTGCAGTATTGAAACAGTTGAAATCAGTAACAAACAGTTTAAAAAAATATATTGGGGCTGCCACATTTGATGAAACATAATGCAAATCATTGATTTGGCAAAGTGTAGGAAATAATTCTGGAACAGTGTCAATGGATGTCAAATGCCAAATACTTTCAGAATTCGCGGTCTCCGCGGGCATTACTCGCATATTGTTGGCCTCGCGTGGATCTTGATCATCGCCATTTGAATCAGTAGATTCCTCGTATTCTGATGATTCACCGCGTGAGGGAGGAACAAAATCCTTGTCTAGGACAGAATCATCCGAATCCGCTTCAAAGTCGGAATATTCGTCACTACTAATAGAGTCTTGAGCCAAGGCCAATGCCACTAATTTTGTTCCATGGTCACTCATATTGATACACAATTTTTTACACTAAAGTAATATGATATTTTATGATGCATATGTACCGAACGGTAAACACAAAATGATTCATTCAAAGCGAGAAGACGGTTACGGCTACTTGCGCTTGTGCAAGTCCTTACTTATCGATCGACCCCGTATCCCACACAGTGACGAATTTATCATTAGGTGCGTTACGGGACATATGAATCCCGTATTATTTTTAAGCAGATAAAGATAATAAATCATGTGAGGATCAAATGTGTACAAAAAAAATGTAGATATCTGTAAATTTGACGTAATTATTGCAATCGCAATCTACCTAGGACATGCTACATTAACTGCCGCATGGTGGCCTGATGCGTTACGGGGTCAATATGACCCCGTAACGCAGCGAACGTGTTAAAGTCAGATGTTTGTGGAAAAGACTACAAAGTATATCCCTTCCATCGCTTCTGAGCCATCATGTAAAACAGAGTGCCCGACCCGAAGAGTCGCCTACAATCGAGCTAACCTGTTTCCAATTTCTGGGCTACTTTGACGGAAAACAACACGGGTTGGGCCCCGTCCGAGATTTACTTTCGGCTAGTCCGACGCTGGGCAAAACGCCGACCCCACATGCCGTTACACACGCTGAACGATCGGGCACAACAATAAATATTTGGCAGTTTTTTCGCCCATCGGTGATGTAACCGTTTGTCAGCTGTAGGTCAGTGTAGGTGCATTGCCCGAGAGGCCGCAGCAGTCAGCAGGTGATATTTGGACGCCGCGCCGGGATGGAGCAGCGCGCGGGGTCAATGATCTCCGGCGGCGGGTGTGTGCGCGACGTTGCCAGACTGGGCGTCGCACACAAGTCCCAAAAATGTCTTGTTAGTTTTCTTTTTTTATCAAACGCATCAGCATTTCTAAATGATCCTAAAACCCCCATGAATTATAACCACGACATCCAGATATATGCAGATAGAGTAATCCTCTACCCCAACCTCTTCGCGAACGAAAATAATAGGTAAATGAGTGAATATCATATGTATGCTATATTTGTGCTACAAAAAGCGATATTTTTATTCATACTGTCACATATTTATTGGCAGTGTAAAATAGCTTTCATGGTAAACAAAACCAAAAACGATGGTAAACAAAAACAAAAACTAGCTGCAATCATTTCATATTTTAATAAGTTATCACTAGGGTCCGGGACTGTGTGCGGCAACGCAGGGCTCGAAACTATAAGACTCTATGATAATTAAAGCATAAACCGTATTTTTTAAGCGCCTTATTTGTACATTATATACACATGTGGTTCTTTCCCGTGCCACTGACCGATCCTGCCAAAACGCCAGGAGCCGCGTATGCGCAGTAGTACGCCATCCCTATTCGCATCGTCGCGGGAACGCGGGATATTCTTATGGAGTTTTACAAGAAGGCACGCAAACATTTCGGAGCCTAGTTATCACACTCAAATCAAGTGTATATCGAGATTTGTTCATAATGATATTAATGATCATTGTTTACTAAATTCATAGAACTTTTATTCCACACTCATAATAAAACTGAACTACACCAGTGTAAACAAGATCCAGAATACCCAAGCCAGATGAAACGTACTAACCAAGAATTGTGATCGGTCGGATTATAATGGTAAGCTCATTCTAATATGCGCGAGCACGGCTACTTGCCGCCTTTTGCTATAATCTGCTTCAGCTGTTGGTAATATGTTATTTTTAATATCCTCAATATCCTCACAAAATTTCCAGACAAAAACCCAAAAAAAAAACAAAATTCATATCGAGTTTCACACACAGAAAAATTACCTCGAAATTGGTCGACTTTCTGTGGTGGTTGAATAGCAATATATTTTTACCAACAATCTTTAACAATTGAAGATACTACTTTTATTATGTTAGACGCACCAACATTTGAGGATAGTTGTTGATTCAATGTATACATTTTTTATAAAGTTAGGCGATGATAATAATTAAAACCTTAAAAGTGAATATATTTTTTTTTTAAGTTTTGTAAGTACCTACTGTGTTATAAAATGTTATAGTTTATTCAAATGGCGTGTTATTCAGCTTATAACAAAAAATTCAGCATTCGGCCCTCATTTAAAACCATGACACATTAATACTGACTTTAGGAAGCGTTTTTTCACCAATTTAACAAAAGTGGCTATATCTCGAAAATCAAGACACTATCATCTATTTTTTTTTTTTTCGTCACGACCTGGTATGTAACTCCCTTTCGGCTTGTTCTGGATGTTACTTTCTGGGACACTCTGTATATAGGTAGAAGGACACTGCAATCCAGGATTCATTATCACTAGATATGACAACATTAAAGCTAATCCCACTACTATTGTACTGATTACACTAGATACTATACCGGGTATTTCTCGAAAGTGGCTCGCCCCAAACTTTTTTGTTTTAAGAGCAGTGGTGCAGCCAGAAAACAATCTTGGGGGGGGGGGGGGCGAGTCTCCCAGTCAAATTTTATTTTCTTTGTAGTACCATACACAATATGATATTATTCCGTGAAAACAAAAATCTTGAAAAGTGTGTTTTTATTAAAGTCTATTAAACAATGATAAACGAATAAAAAAACAAAAATTATGCAATTAAGTATGAAGATGCATAAAACGACCGTGATTTTTTGGTTGCTGGCTAGCTTGGGGGGGTAGCCCCTCGGCCCCCATGGCTGCGCCACTATTAAGAGGTAAGATAATGAAATTTTAGAATTGGATATTAGACATAAATCTGCATTTATTGAGTTACTCGTCATTTTTATTCACTTCTGCTTTAACCGAAAATGACTAACTGAAATGGAGTTAGTCTGTTTTCAAAATTCTTCAGTTTAATGGTGTTTTTGACGACAGGGTCCATCAGGACTTATTCGATACATCTGGCAATGCCGCGGGTGTATGTACGAGTACGTATGCCTGGTGAGGTGAGACACTCCACTACGTACGGTGTGCCTAACGGCCCCAGCGGCGATGCCATCGTACTTTCACTATCATAGGTTGATGATCGTTAGAGGTATTTCTTTGGACGGGGCCTGTCTTTTTCGGCCGCCGTTGGTCCGATCGTCTCGAATTCTTCGAAGGATGATTATCTTCGGACGCATCGTTTCAATTGACGGATTTCGTCTGCCTGGATTCAAGGAAAAATAATTATGTAGGTAAAAAAGTTAACACGCTAGAAGTGTAGACCAGCGTCTCGAATATGCAGACATACTTCCTCTTCCTAAGCATTATTTCTTACATATCGGTCGATAATACAAAATAATACCAATCTACTGTTTTGTATATGTTTGGTTTTTGCTCTTAATAGTCCATCAGGATTTTCATAGTGGTTCTAAAGGTGTAAGTTAGCTTTGGACAAGCCATAATATTATGTGATACAAAAGACTTCAGCTGTTTTTTTTACGATTGAATGTAAGGTGTTGACAAGAATTTTGTCTAGGAACCAGAAACAATAATGTATTTAGAAGAAAGGCACAATCTACAGCATTCATTAATTTATATAAGAATTTTAACGTCGAACAGTTTCTCCTGTTTTTTGAGTGATTGCAACTGAGATATGTTAAATAATATTTTCTGATCGATATTTCTGGGAGAATAAAAGCCATTGCACTTAAAATATTATAGAATACTCGAATTAATTGTAGAATAGAATATATAATATTTACATATATTACAAGCACTTAGTAGCATTCCTTGAGGAATTCCCATCTTAAACGAACAAAAGTATGAAACACTAGGTTATAAAAAGCAGCAATAACGAAAATGATATCTTATAGGTACATATTATCAATTACGGAAAAATTATAGTGTGCTTCGAATTCAGTTCATTATGCAACATTTTAATCAAATGTAATGATTACGAAACTGGTAATACATTTCCAGAAGTGTGTTGTTGAAAAATGTTTATATCATGGTCTCTTATATATATCATTATAATTTAGAGACCATACACATAATTTATATATGTATGTATGGTCTCTTGGTCGTCGCATTTTTAATGTTCATGGGCCAGTTAATCGTAAGCAATAAATATAAAACTGAGATGGTCATATGTATCTAAAAAATATGGAATTGAACGCTGGGAGATTAAGTTTAAAAACATTGAATATACATTTCACCTATAATATTAATTACAATAATGACCGATGTCCAATTTGATAAGAAAGGTAAAATCAACTCTCAAAAATGTAATAATAATAGACAGGTTGTCACAAAGAAAATATTTTTCGAAATATCAACCTTACACCGTAATATACCTCCTATTCAAATTTTATATTTTTTTCAGCATGTATTATTTTTTTCTTACAGCAAATAATCAAGATCCAATTCATTCTAAACAGTTTACGCAGAAAAATCACTGGGTAGTTTTGACAAAATATAGAAAGATTGGAAAATTCAGACTTTTTTTATATCTACCAAATCGACCCATTGTGCAAATAACATGATACGATTTATATTTTTGCTTATCTGTACAAGAAAACCAATTCCATTGTCAAAATATGTACATTAACTTTTACTCCTCAATGTATGCATATGGAAAGAGAAAAACAATTTTACAAAGGCTCAAGTATCATTATACTAAAATATGTAGTATGGAAAGTGAAAAAAAAAACAACGTAAACTGATCTTCTTTATCCAGTTACATCACGTTATTTACACAAAAATGTACTTATTCGTCTGTAGCTACTTTATGTACAAGAAATATAATTTATGTTAAATAAAATTATTTTTATAATATTCTTTAATATTCGAGTACTACTTAATGGACATCTGTCCATATGTCACTGAATTTGTTTGAGAGTTTATGGTAATTTTGTAAAGTATTTATTCTTAGAACAAAGAGTATGTACTCACCATGCATTCTTAAGGATGTTATGTCCTACGAAAATCCAACAAAATTACATCGACTATGAAACTTGAGTAAAAACCAAAAGAACTCAGAAAAACAGTTTCAGTGAATAAAAAATGTTTGAGTGGAAAGCATAGTTATTTCAAACATAATTTTCTTGCAATGAAAATAACTGCATCAAAATAAATATTTATTATAAACCAGAAACTTTTTGTATATGAAAACACTTTTAAAATGCAATTATAAATAAAGAATACAAACCAACGTTCATTGGCATTACTTACATGTACAGTAAGGTACAAAAGGTCTGCACCATATGGGAAATGTTTTTATTATCCATTTATTTTTAATTTTATTTATTTATTTTATTATCAAAACCTTAATTTGCCAGTGATCTCTGCAGTATTCATGAAGTATATTTTGTGTTACTAATATAAAATCCTGCTTAATTATGTTGAAATACTAATATTAAAACCTGTATTATTTTTTTTTTTTTGTGAAATCAATACCTATTGGAGTAAATTATATGAAAAATATTTAGGTTGTAATTTATTGAATGAATGAATAAGAAAACATTTTTTTTTAATTTAGGTCTTTAAGTACAGCGCTTTTGAAAAAAAAAATTATGGAATTTAGCACATATTCAACAAAACCTATTTACTTTTCCAAAAAAAAAAAAAAACAGTTTTGACATTATAACTGGTGATTATATTTTAGGACTTGTCATCAAACGACAGTTAAATAATTCACAGCAAAAATTCGAAAATTTAAAAATAGTTCATAATTGACCTACAGATTTTCTTTGTAGATGACCCCTTGAAAAAAATGCTGTTTTGCCAAAAATATAGCATAAATTTATTTTAGGAACAAAACATTTTAGTTTTGAAATAAAGAAACGCGCAAATTAGTCGAGAAAGGCATATTTCAAAAAAGAAAAAGAAAAAAAAACATCTTAATTCTTGCTTGAATCTTCAAATTTAACATCTGTACTTGAATAAAACAATTTCTGTGTAACACTTTTCTATGTTTTAAAAATTAAAATATTTTTTTAGCAATCGAAAATTTTAAATTAAATATTGGAGGGGTTGCCAATTTGATGAAATTTTCTTTTTGTTAAAATTACAGCAGAGAGTAATGACACAGACATTTTTTGCAAAAAAAAATAATACAATAAAAACAATTTCCATATGATTCAGAATTTTTGGCGGACACTGTATTTGTTACTTATTCATTTCAATCTTCTAGAGAGACTACTTTTAAAAATATTGTTGCGAAACAAGAGTTCATTCAACTCTCTTACGAGGTAGCGTATGTTTATTTTTTACGAGATACACTTACAAAAATGCGAGCTATCCTAAGGTTATTGTTTTAAGAATATCAAATTATTTGTTTCCAACCTGTCTTACTTATATGGACGGAATGCTAATTCGCATTTTATATTTTACTACAAAATATTAGCTAACTAAGATAACAATACATACAAACATCCTACTGGGGTGACTGCATGATATTTACGTAATGCCCATAATTGTAATTCAAAAGAAAAAATAATAAACCCAATTTTTTTCGTATTTGTTTAAAAATCGCATTCGGATTCGGATTATTCGGATTATCCGGACAATCCCATCGAAAATGTGGACACCCTGTCTATCACTATTTTCAATTCATTTGTATCCAACGGAAATTATACTTACACAACAAATATTTCTTTCATGTAATTAGCAAATAATTTGTTAATAATTAAAATATGTTTACAAAAATAGGTATTACAAAAATCAATAGCAGACAATTATTTAATGCTTAATAAATCCTACAGTACGTAAAACTGTAGTTATTAAACTTCGGACTTACGATACGATAGATTGAAAATGTTATCCTATGAATAGCTTGGGTATATGAGTACATATGTATAATGTTTGATAATTTTTTTAAATATTTTTCAATTGCTGCAATACAAATGTGTGCAATGTTTATTAAATAACCACATTATATTCCATTTAAATGTATCAAGGTAAAAGAACGAAACCATTAAAATGAACTGATTTACTATGTTAAAGACATTCCCAAACCAGGTTAATAAAACCCTTTTATACGGCTAAGTTTTAATTTGGGAAATGCATACTTAAACCTAAAATATTCATGGTTTTTGAGACATTAACATAGACCCACCGCGGTGGGACACCTTATATGTATACGTTTGTTTTGTGATTGATTTCATCACCACATATTTTCTGTCGCAATAATAACGAACCATTCAAAAAAAGTCATAAAATCTGGCTATGAACGAGAGAGATCGAAATAGAGGTTATGTCGAAGCGAAACTTTGTTATAGTCAAACTTTTGAAGTGGCTGTCATAATTGTAAAATAAATAATGGAATTCATTTTTAATGAAGAAACAGAGGCATGTTTCACTTGAAATTTATTTGAGAGAAATGACAGTATAATCAATGAAAACGGGATGTAATCGATGAGAACTGCATATGAGGACTTCGGGGAAGTTTTTCTAGACGCAGTTCCTCATGTCGACCATTTTGGCCGGTCAGTAAAACGTTTCCTAAATTTATACCGGCAAACTGGAAGCGTCAATCAGAAACAAGGAAATGGCATACCCAGAGTAAGGTCAAAAGAAATTGTTGAAATAGTGAGGCAAGTGATAACGGACAATCCAAGAACATCAATTAGCCAGCCATCTGAGCGAACAAGTGAATCTGCCCAATACAACTAGTCAATGAATTTAAAAAAAATGATTCGGAGCTCCATCCATGTGGAGTCCATCCACATCGTCTGGAATCCACACATAAAATTCTCAGAGAGGATGAGCCTCTAAGACTATAGTTCTACTAATGGTTTATTGATATTGACCAACAATAATGATGCTGTCTTCGAAAAAGTTTTTTGTTTACTGATAAGGCTTGGTTCCATTTTCGGGCTATTTTAACTCATAGAATATGAGACTTTGGAGTACACACAACCCTCATCTTTATATTGAAACTCCACTACACCCACAAAAAATTGGGGTGTGAGCAGTTGTGACCAGAAGGATTGTTGGACCTATTCTTTTTTTAACGGAACACTGAATGCAGAGAGGTACCGTTTAGAAATCTTAACACCTTTTGTACAAATGTCGTGTGACAATGAATTGCAAGGTTATGTTCAACAAGATGAAACTCGTGCGCATACTACTACGGAAACAATTAATAACATAGGCGAATTTTTCGAAAATCGTATAAATTAGTTTGAACACGCAGACCATATTCCCCCCCTAGATTTTGCGATTTCACTCCGCGATTTTTTTTCTCTAGCGTTATCTAAAAAATTCAAATTTCGAAACTCCCGTTGGCGATATGGGAGACCTTCAGCAACGCATTATCAATAAAAAATTTAAAAAAATTAATGGAACACTGTGGATACTGCAGCACATTATTGACTCACAATCAGTTAAAATGAGAGCTCAAGTGTGTATAAATATGGGTGATCGTCATTTGCTTTAATAGGGTCTATTTAATATTTTTTTTCGAAAATATGGTTTATTTTTAATAAAGTTTCTTATTTCTGTTTTTTTATACACAGATAATACAAAACAGATCAAACATAATGTGACAGCCTTGACAATTCTGTAAGGTTATAAACTTGTTTATAACGGTTATTTTTTATATAGAAATACGTTTTTTTTTGCTTGGCCAACTTTGATGACTATAATATTATTAATGACATAATATTCTGCCAATTCGTCCATACTCTGAAGGAATTAAAATATTCAGTACAAAAAATATGCTATGCACTGGCGCATTCGCCATATTTTAAAAAATAAATGCATTTTGTAATCTTTTGAGAATATTTCGTTCTCCGACACAAATGCCACCTAATAATATCGATGTATATAAATAACAATAATATTGCAGTATATTTTAAATTATAAGTAATAGAAACAAAATAAGCAATTCTCGAAAACAAAGAAAATGTATTATTTTAAACGTTACCAATTAATATTCCCGAACCGAAGAGAAGACTTAAAAAATTAAGTGGATATTAACCGTCATCCCAGTTTAGCTGTGCATTTTTAAAGCAAAGTAGAACGTAAATAAATGGCGTGCCTTCTGCACGATCACCAGTTTTTCTCGAATCCAATATTTAAAGTAAAAAAAAAAAATAATAATAACAACCTCCGATAACAAAAATCGAGGCTAAATCTATAAGAGAGCAAGCAGAGAAGAGAATGTACTCGTAAGTTAGTTATAAAATGTAAAATTGTCCTTTCACAATGTAACTTTTTGTAGCTGAGTTCCTCGACATTTTGTGGCTACCGGAGGTCGACGACCTCATCCAAAAATAGTAGTGGGAACGAAAAAAGCCGATTTAGTGTTGTCAGTAGGTCAGTGGACCAATGCGCCTTGTCTATTTCGTATTTCCATACGATCGTTATTCTCATCTTTCTCTTCTCGGCCAGCAATCAATGCGTCAACAATCTATATACATATACAGGAATTAACTCTAAATGCGATCGTGTTATGATCCCTTTCTAAGAAAGAATTTAATATCGCAGGAGTTCTAACTATTTTGACACTGTTAACCACAAACAAATAACAAAGAAATAAACTGTAAATGCAAATCGTGGCGCTCTTATTAGCGAAATGAACTCAGATATGCAATAAGGAAGCACTCACTTTTAAGATGCGAATATTTTCATACCACTAATTAAAAAACTGGTTGTGTTAAAACTGTGAGATGTTCATTTTGTAACACAGAACTGGCTTAATTGGTTCCTAAAGGCTAATTTTAAACATGTTGATTGCATGTTACAAAAAACTTTCTATGCTTGGCTTATTTTAAAATGTACAATGTTCCAAATACTATGAAGATACCAAATATTGGAGTGGGTACTGGAACCTTCGGCGTAGAAACAAAAAACTGGACGTTTTCCACTGGAAGTTTTCCAACTGGAAGTTTTAATCTTCTCCTGAAGATGCCAACTTGGTTGGCGAATCGAGCGTCGAGAAAAGTGTAGTAGTTCGGTGTTTCGTGGAAAACGTCCAATTTTTTATACCAAATATTAATTTGGTTCTATTTTGCATAAACTAGAACACTAATTTCTATAAACACTACCGTTCAAGAAGTTGAAAGCACATATAAATTGTTCAATAAAACGACAATAAGTAATGTTTTAAATGTTTTACTTTAAAAAAATGTTTGTAATCGCGAATTAGCCTTATCAAAATGACCACTTTATTTTTAATAAATTCCGAACAAATAATGGGCATCCTCTTGATTAATTTTCTAAAATATTCTTCATTTAGCGTTTTTCACTTCACCTGAAGGTATTGCCATAGTTATGTAGCACTAGTTGGTAGACGATTCTTTACTCTACTGTCTAATTAATTCCACACTAGTTCAATCGGAGATTGCGAGAGTCATTGCAAATAAAAGCATTGTGGAACAGCCGCATAATGATGTATTTCTTATAAAATAAAGTATTTCTTATAGATTGTGTTGACAACAAATTTTTATTACAGACGGTATCAAACTCAAAAGTGTGCCTGCTTCTAAAGTTTGGAACGGTAGTATATTTTGATACAACAAAAGCACACATAATAATTTGCAGTGTGGTTCCTTATTGCATATCTATACATTATTTTTATATGTTTAAAAAACGAGCTTCTCTTTCTGGCATTTTTCATGTACGTGTAGTATAATTACTATTTGCTCTACATTATTTTTAAACGAATCTAATTTACAACAAAAAACATCCAAAAAAAACTGGCAAGTTTTCCACGAAACACCGAACTACTACACTTTTCTCGATTACCGACGTTTCGTTTGCTAAACAAGTTGGCATCTTTAGAAGAAGATTAAAACTGTTTTAATCCTCTCCTGAAGATGCCAACTTGGTTGGCAAGTGTTTTTGGGGGAAAACCCCTTTTTTTTTTTTTTTTTTGCCTGGGGCCAAACCAAACAAACTTTTTTTCCCCCTCCCCTCCCTTCCGGCTTTGGGGGCCCCCCCCCCCCCCCTTTTTTTTTTTTTTTTTTTTTTTTTTTTTTTTTTTTTTTCTCCCTTTTTTTTTTTTTTTTTGTTTTTTTTTTTTTTTTTTTTTTTTTTTTTTTTTTTTTTTCCCCTTTTTGTTTTTTTTTTTTTCCCCCCCCCCCCCCCTCTTTTCTCTTTTTTTTTTTTTTTTTTCTTTCTCCCCCCCCCCCCCCCCCCCCCTCTCTTTTTTCTTTTTTTTTTTTTTTTTTTTTTTCCTCCCCCCCTTTTTTTTTTTTTTTTTTTTTTTTTTTTTTTTTTTTTTTTTTTTTTTTTTTTTTTTTTTTTTTTTTTTTTTTTTTTTTTTTTTTTTTTTTTTTTTTTAGTATAAAGTACATATTAAAGGAACTTCATTGCATCGTGAAGTAAACCACGTTTTGGTGAAAAACTGTTTCCACTGCTATTATTTTGCCCACCGCAGGTGTGACCTTTATGGCCTGTATCGCCTGTATGACATTTATAACCATGGAAGTAAATAAAATATGGATTTATGAATATGGAAGTAAAAATGGGAACAGAGACTTAGTAATGTGATATTTGAATTTGATATTTGAATTCTGCGACCTCAAAAATCTATAAAACGATACGTCGCTTGAATATCTTTATTAATTCCCAATAAGATAAGACACCGAACCTGCCCTCCTGTCAAAATAAAACAACCATGAGCCAAATGAACATAAATTCAATTTTTGGTTTGGCCACGCTTAACTTGTCACAAATTTTTAATACTCTCAAATATTTTATTCTAATTACTCGTCGTACCTCCAAAGGGGTGGGGGTAGAAAAGTGGAAGATTTTTATAGTTCTCGTCATAGTACATCAGTGTTCCAAAGTTGATATCTTAAAGCGTTCTCGAGTAATAGTGTGTACAAAAAAAAATAGTTAACAGGCAGACAGACAAAATTTGTTTTCAGTTAAATTTAAAATTTCGACGTTTCAGAACATTTCAGCGCTATTTAGCCAATAACAAATTGAAAGAAAACTTCAAAAAAATCAAAGTAATTAAAAGACTGTATGACCAAAGAAAAATTCAGATCTGAGAGCGCTGCTATTCCAAAAAACACTGCAAGCTCTGCTGGGGATGTTGTATGTTTGTAGGGGACTTTTTATGACCATGGAAACGAGCAAACCGCTCGAGGGTTTTTCGAATTATCCACGCACGACGGCGGCTCGGTTGCATAAAGCGTATTTCGCCATCCCCGAGAAAAAGGTCAAATATCTTCCCGCGTAAAAATACCGCCGACCGCAATAATTACACCTCGTGCAAGAAAAAAAGAGTCAGTTGAATAGCGGAACCCTCCAAGTGGCAACCTCGGAAGGAGAACAAAAGCCACCGCGAGTTTGTTTACGTATGTAAATCCACGGCCACAGCCACATCGATTATGATAATTTATGAAAATTCATGGATAAATTGCCGACACAATGCGGGCAAATCTACCGGGTGTTCCGCGGAAATATGGTCGTACCGTTACATCAGAATTTTTATTATCTTACGTAAAAGGATGCGTAAAAACTACATAATAATTACGCATTACTAAACACTTATTCGCTTTAAAATGAAATAAAAATTCATTCCATCAATTTATAGTTGTCTAAAATACACCAGGGCAAGTCAAATATAAACCGGAATTTTCCAAAATCATATTTTTAATATAAACTAACGAGATAAAATTTAAAAACTAACATTTTATTTTTCTATATAGTCTCATTTAACCGAAACATATTTTTCCCACCGAATCGGCAACTTTTTGATTCCGTCGTCATAAAAAGTGACAGGTTGTGCCAGCAGCCAGTTATGCATGTTCAACCTCTGATATCAAGTTTATCGTGGATTATTCAATGAACACTCCTATGATTGATTCCCAAAAATCAAAAGCTCACGTACTGCACAGATGTTCTCTTGCGTGATGGAGGTTCGGGGACGTTGATCGTGTGGTTCATTTTCCACCCTTTCTCGTCCCGCTGAAAAACGTTTATGCCACTCATACACTTGCGTTTTAGAAAGGGTTTCATCCCCGAATTGGGCCTGAAGACGCGTCAAAATTTCAGAAGGTCGCACACCTTCAATAGACATACATTTTATGATAATGCGTTGCGCAACAGAAGAAGGAACTACCTGCTCACTCATAGTTCTACGTTCAACTGAATGCAAAAAATAAGAGGTGTCGCATGTCAGGAAGTGTCTAGTTATCCAGACGGAATTCGTGGAAAAGCGGCGCCCCCTCCGACACGTCGCGTCGTCTGGCCTTGAAAAGAAAATACGGTTTATATTTGACTTGCCTTAAACCCGAGAAGAATGTAATTTCGCAGGAATGGTATGAATTTTTATCGAGTGTAAATTTAAGTAAACTCACGACTAGTTATTGCAAAGGGTTTTCAGATTTTTTCGGATCAAAAAAATATTTTCATATATTAATAAAATATTGTCTTGCAAAAATGCTTGGTTAAATAATAAAATAGTGAGAAAGTTGTTTAAGGTAGTAAATACAGGGTAATTTAAATTCTTTCTAAATTAACAGTTCTTGTTTCATGAATTTTGTTTTGCACTACAAGTATAAGTAGTATATATGGTTGGCCCGCGCCGTCTCGGCTTTAGTTATAACTCAATAATTTAATTGGATAGTGGCTTCTGTGATGTAATATCGACCACGCCCACATTCGAGAACTCCCATAACAACAGGTGCGCTCACAGTCTTTTTCACTTTTACAAAAAAAAAAAAAAAAAAAACCTCAACGAAACCTACCAGTATGTTTTCTGTTGCCAACTACTCCATTTTAATGACACTTAAATCAATATTTGGTGTCAATCTTTTTTTTCGACACACCATGAATAATGTAAAAAAACAGAGTGATGAGTGGAATATAAAATTTTACATAATCAGATAGATATTAATCCCAAGCAGTTATTAAGGCAAAAAAAACTCCTAATGAATTTACAAAAAAAAAAAAATTAACAGGCTGTCCGGTAATCATGCGGCAATATTCTAGAAGCATACAGGAGAAATTAAATTAAAACCAGTTCTTCATATAATTTTCTCTCATATGGTGTCCTCCTACCTTGATATCAGGCCCCAAAGGCTTGAACTTTATTTTTCTGGCAAGAACTTTTTTACCTCTCTGTAGATTTTAATAATTTTTGAGAAGTTTAGGATTCCGTGGACATTTTGCAACAAACGCCATGTTGCAATTTCAAAAATCTGATGACAGATTCATAATCAGCGACCCCAAAAACCCCCCTAATACCCAACTGGACATTAATCCATTGTTTTTTTGAGAATCTAGTACACCATGTTGGATTCGCCATCTTGAATTTTAAAAATCTGAATTCAGATTCGTGATCAGCGACTCAAAAACCCCCATGTACCAAACTTTGCATAAATCTATTCATTTTTTACAAATCTTGATTCCTGTTTTTTTTTATATTTGCATTCGGATTCAGCGAGTCAAAATACTATAGTGTGTTGGTTCATTCATTCATATTTCAGCAATTTTTATAAAAAAATCGTATTTTATGCGACGTCTTGATTTTTGAATCGTATTTTATGCGGACCGCCATTCTGAGGTTATGTTCGATCATCCCTGCAAAACACCAGACGGCATCAAAAACTACACTTCATGACGAAAATTTTGATACCCGAAAAAGTATTATTTTCGCAAAAATGAAATGGGCAGATGGGGTGGCTGATTTGACAAAGAATGCCCCATATATACAGTAAGCGGCACCCTAATGCGTACATAGGTGGATATTAAATACATATTAAATAATGCATTTTTAATGTCATAGTTAGGCGAATTTACTTGGGCCGGAGGGGCTTGTTGTACAGAAAGCTAAGAGGGGGTCTTACCAGAAATCTAAAGGCAACGTTGCCAGAACTAACTGTAAATCTTAACTCTGCATAATAAGTCTTTATAAAAACCCTATATTTACAAAATGCATTGATGTACGATCAATTAATATAAGCCAATTTAATTTTTAGACTGCGTTACGTATCGTATAATAAAGTTTACTGTTATCTTTTTTCAATCCAACTACTGTGAAATAATTTTAAACAGTTAATATTACTTTAAACAGCTGTGAAACAATTTTAAAATATCTAATAGGAATATTATGTTGATATGACAACAGCGAACGCACGCAGCGAACGAAGGTAGAACGAACAGTCCAATGGTTCACTCTAAGCTCCACCCACAAATGCACTCTCCTTGCCCCGTCACGGATCTCCGCGGTTGTCGGCGGCCGCGCTCATACCGTCTGTCATTTAATTATTTGAACTTTTTCGTCGATGTGATAAATATCCATTTTATTTTTATGAATGTATGTAGTGCTTCTACAATACGCTCGTAATAACTCACTTTTCTAATCAGGCAGTATAAAATATAAAATGGTATTTCAAATTTTAACTCAAACAGCCCTACCGACAAACCGGATGGCTTTCATATGCCTGCGCTAGCGATTGAATCGCGATTGGTTCTCACCTCATGTTTACTCTACTTACAAAGAAGTTAAATTATCAATTGCCCTTCATTCCGGCTATGTACGCATTAGGCTGCCGCTTACTATATGTATACTTTGTAATATAAAATACATTTTCTTTAGACAAGTAGCGAATTCAAAATATATTTTTTTAGTTAAATATTTGACGTTCTCGTTTTTAAGCAGGCGAAATTAGCAATATAAAGAGCCATAAAAAAACGTCATCAAATCTGGCTATGAACGAAAGAGATGAAAACAGCGGTTATGTCAAAGCTCAAAGCGAAACTTTGTTGTTGTCAAACTTTTGACAAGTGCCTGTCACAAGTGGCTGTAACAGTCCTGACAATTCAATAAGGTTATAAATCTAAGATAGAATAGAAACATGTCTCTTTATTTTTTGGCCAACTTTGATGACGTTTTTTTTGGATGGTATTATATATGCATATGAAGTTTTGGAGGTGAGAGAACTCCATAAAACTCAGAAATGAACACTATTTCCTTGTATCATCCTGTATTATATTATTTTATCAATTGCATTTGTGATCTTTTATGAATTTCGTTAATTTGTTGCAACGCTAATAAAATACACTGGAGTCAGAAGTAGTCACAAATAACAATAAATTAACCTTGAAAATATATCGTTTGACAAACGTTAAGTTGATTATGTTACGTTTCCTTTATCATTCTAAATAACGGAACATTTAAATACAATACCGTCATGTATATAAGTATTTAGATCAATTCCAAACTATAACCTTAAATTCATAAGATTAGACGACGATTGTGGCATCAAGGATTATCGCGAAACACTCTGTACAATTAGACCGATGGCCGATCGGTCACAAAAGCAGTGAAAGCTAAACGGGGAATACCTATACACTATAAGGTAGCTTGCATAGCAAACTAAACAATGCGACCTTGCAGTTCATCGAACCCGACTGTATATACATATACCACACTTTACGATCTCTATTGCTAATTATGGTTATTTTCCGCGGCCAGCTTGATAGTTGCGCGACAGAAATTCCACATGAAGCCCCCCGCCGTTCGTCAATGAGCATTTAATGAACATTATAACGTCCACTATGCGACGCATAGCGGGAAATTCGTGGTAAGTTTTGTGGCAAAATTCTGTCGACAACTGAAAACCTGCACTACTGAAAATTTGCCTACCTACTACGAGAATAATTGTACTACTGAGTATTAATCATATATTATCCTGATGATGGCAAAATGGTTGGTGATACCCGCGTGTCGAATACTGTGCAAATTTTCAACGTTGTGGAAACCGTATCAAGGTTTTTGTCTTTTTTACATAATACTGTTATAAAATAATTCCCGTACACTGTTATTTGTCATTATTTCGATCTTATCGGTGCGATATATCTGACGACAAACAACGATGAACAAGGGTCTCAGTTTATTTTCTCACCAGTAGAATACAGCGGTGAAATAGAGGGACTATCTTCTAGTGTACCTAACTGGAACTCGATGTATTCCGACCGATTTGATTAAAGCGTCAATGTACTTGACCTAGATTTGACCCTTATCCAGGGTCAAATCTAGTCAAATATGCTTTTACCCAACTTACCTTGCGAATGCGCCATTAACGAAACACAGCCCCTTAAAGTTGGTTTCAAAAAAAGCGAAAAATTGTAATAAAGCTAAAAGGAAGACTGAAGCAGCAATGTGAAATTTTGTGTATATCTGTATTTGAAAAGATAACAGTTTTCACAAAGTTCAAGATAATATATCGTAATTTGTAGTGTACTGAATTTTAATGGAATCAGATTAACATAATATAACAATACGCTTTTAATTAAAACTACAATATTTACTATGTATATTAATAAACTTTTAAAAAAATCAAAAGGCGTATTTCGGTTACATGAGGGGTGCGGGAAAGCAGCAAGTTTTCAAGAACTCGAAGGCGGCAAAAATCCACCAAAGCTATTAGTGACTATTATTCAGTTTCAGGAATTTATTATTACAAATCACCCGCTGTGATAAAATGTATGCCTGTCGATCGTAAAATTTGGAAAATTTGGAAACGACGCACGGTAGCTCTTTACATAACACCGATAGTGAGAACGAGTTTTTATGTAATTTAAAACAGGACCGTAATTTCGACTGATTCATGACGATTTGCGGTTACTGTGCTGAACTATAAATATGCATGCATTAATTTGAGAGATAACTATTAGGCGTACATGAGAAAGTTTTTTAGTTTCCCTCCGGGTAGGTCCATACATATAGTTAGAAAGAAAATAAACTGATCGAAATGGAATATTTTAACTAGCAGAGTCGACATACAACATAGGTGAAATCAAATCTGTAGTTTTAATTGCCTTAAAATACAAAAAAAAAATAAAACCATGTACCACAGAAGTTAGAGCTATTAATTTATTAGTATGTATTTGTAACAATATTTTACAGTACTCTCTGTTGCTTTTTAAAAATGAGTTTACTACCTAAACCCATTACAAATATATACTGGTTGAATAGGGCGTTATCTCTTTTACTGTGGCATGTATGAAAAATCTCTTTTACTGTGGCATGTATGAAAAAAGGTTTCGAATAAAAAATGCAGGGTTGCGATTGATTTTTTTAAATGCTATGTATACCACTCTGTATATAGGGTGAGTTCAATAAAATGTATGTTTTTTTAATGTTTTTAATTAACACTATATATTATTATATTTGTGGGTTCCCCTCGAAAAGCTGATTTCACAAGACTGTAATAGTGAGGGTCCCTAGTGTGTAGTTTAGGAACTACAGACTTTTAAAATTCGCAGTTTTTCAACGGTTTTGACCTCTAAAAGATTTCTTACAATTTATACAGGGTGTCCCATAATTATATTAAAACAATTAAAGGGTATGTTCTACAGGTGATTTTAGAGGGGGTTTGTCATATAAACTTTTTCGATTAGAGAGGTATATACGAGGCGAGCCAAAAAACGCAGTTTTAATTTTTTTTCTCAATAATGGAATAACATAAGAATTTTAAATTTGGTGTGTGTCTTTTACTAACAAAAGGACATCTTGGGGTAATATTTTTATTTTCCCTCCGCATCCGCATGGGGTTGAATCAAGCAACCCTATTCATTTTTGTGTCATACTTTTCCTATTTTTTTCAAATACGCAAAGGTTATCAAGAAAACAAGTTAAACTCCTTCTATTGTCCTATTTAACTGTGAATATAACGAGTCATCCAAAAAAATGTCATCAAAGTTGGCCGAGCAAAAAAAGACTGTTACATTATGTGACAGCCATTATTTATTTTACAATTGTGACAGCCACTTGTCAAAAGTTTGACAACAACAAAGTTCCCTTGGAGCTTTGACATACCTAACCGTTATTTCCATCACTCCAAATGTTTTATTCATATTGCTGTCACGACTTAAGAATAACAGCTGAGCACAGCCCCACACAAAACATGGAACCCCACATCATATTTTGAGGAATGATTGTTACACTCAAACAGAAGGCTTGTATTTTTGATAACGGCTTGTAAAATAGTTGTGATTTTTTTCCAGTTGTCAAGTGAAGTATACAAACTTATTAAGACAAACCTGTTCTAAACAAAATGTTGGTATAAAATACAAATTAAAATTCCCATAACATTAACAGATCCGTGAGCTTTCCAAAAACTTACCAGAAAAAAAACTTTGTAGGTATTTATTTGGTAATTAAGAAAAAAAATATTCGCAAATATTTTGCAAGCCGTGCATAATAATTATATAACATAGTAGTTCTAGGCCACAGCTGTCGCCCTGTGAGGCCATCCTCGCTCTTCCTAAATACGCTAATGGCATTAGGTTTGACATGGATCATCTTTATTATTTTCCCTCTCTTTGTTTGCTCATCGAGTCAAGGGCTAACTACCCCTCTCTAAATATGTCCATACGCCCATCGAAGACAGATACCCAGGTCTAACTTTGCAAAATGGAGTGCAGTGGGTTGCATACACGGTATAATTATAATACCGTGGGTTGCATCCATGTCAGGTTTCCGAGCAACATAACTAGGCATCATAAGTATCAAGATTGCTAGTGTTATTGGCTAGAATGCTGTATGTTTCATACTGATATCTAGCTGATAATAGTGTAATTATTCATTCTAAAAGTAACATCCCACAAAAGTATATATCACAAGTCTCTATTTAAAGCTTTCTTATATAATTAATCATTGGGTGAATAGTTTGTAAACGTATGGAATGCTCACAGCGTATTTCAATTACAGGAACTACCCTCTAGAACATCTCAGCCATGACGGCCGTGACATTCATTATTGTATTTGAGTAAGTCACCATTGGTCAGCACATGTTCATATTATCAACAGTATTTATAATATTAATTATTGGCAAATTACCTACCCGTTTTGATATAGTTCGTTATTAACAGTTTACCTGCATTATTCGCTTAATTACTATTATTTCTATCCAAATAAATGTAGATTATTATTTTATGATACCAAATTTCAAAGGCAGAATTTACATCGTTCTCCGTTCTTTACATAATATGTCTCAAAATTGGAAAAAGGCACCGATTAAAGATTTTTAAAAGTTTGGTTAAAAACTTTTACCTGCAGTAAGTACCTTTTTTGCAGGTCATTTTTTCTAACGAAAAAAAATCAATATTGGCTAACCCGATGGTTTTAACTCTTATTGACAGCCATTCTATTTTTTACGTCAAAATTTCTGATTTCTAAAAGGAGGAACTATCATGGTGGGCTTAAAGTTGATTAAAACTTGTTTAATGAATTAATGATACTTTACAAACATGGGCGGCATTATTGTCGGAAAGGAAGATCGCTCTTGCATTTGTATCCTCAAAAATCAATAGCGCCGAATATTGAATAAAGCCGTTTATCACGCATCATTAGCTCAAAAACTTAAAAACCAGCATAACGCGGCCATCCACACTAGGCGTGGAACTCGTGGGTGATTTACAACCAACAACGTGCCAGTCACTTATTGGCCGACGTGTTCGCCTGATCTTAATCCAGTAGAGAACGTATAGAGCCGATTAGTGCAGACAAATAAATTGCAATTAGTACAAATAAAAATCAATTCATATTTTAATTTCCAGCTTAATTGAACTATAAGAGTAGATAACATTAAGCATTTTTCTGAGGTGTGTATATTTTTGGAACACTGTAAACTATTAGTAACGCACTGCGGTTTCGTTATAAATTACTATAACTGATACTTAATATGATCTGATACGAACTACTAATTAATACGAATAAAGAAACAATAAGAACTAATATTAAGGACGTCATAACACAACCATTTGTACAATAACAAAAAAATCGTTACACTTTTCGATGGTTAATTCTATTTTGATCGTAAATTGCTCTGAATATAATTAACAGCTAACAGCATTATTGCGTCTAGTTTTTGCTCTTAGAAGGTGTTGTGTGACCGAAAAAAAGATCATCATTTTGTGATACTTTCGGGAATGAGGTTAGGTGATTTTTCGTAATTAAAATCCGTACGATGACTCTTAAAAACTTTGAAATGTAGCGGATTGTACTTGCATCGCTTACAACATTCACAAAAGCTCATTTAACGAAAAAAAATCAATGAATCCGACCTGTGCAAAAAATAACGTTAAACATTCCATTTCACAGTCATTATCGTATTCCTTATTACGCTAAAATAATTAAGTTATAGACTTTTTTGGTTAGCTTTACAATAAAATTTTAACTGGAGCCATGTGGACTTGTGGCCACAGAGTTTATTTCAGCAGAAGTGGGACAGAAAACAATCATATTACTTTTGATATTGGTGCTAAGATATGCAGGTGTGCAAGCTTCACAAAATTATCAAAAAACGCTATTACTATTTTTAAATTTCAATCGTATTAAAAGTAATTCAACTATTTAATGAACTACTTTTGTTACAATTGAAATTTAAAACAAGATAGCATTATTTAATGATTTGTGGAGGTTTCACAAACCTACAAACCTTAGCACCAATCGCCACTGATAACAATTCTTGTCACATACAACTAAAATGCCAATAGGTTAGTCATATTTTTTTAATGTACATTTATCCCTTCCTTTTTTTCACAAAATTAAAACAATCTTCCTTGTAGATACACTTCAACAAACAGATAATGAAATGAGTCATCCGCATAATCGAAAGTAAAACGGAATATGTAATAATAACAGAACCACGAAAAAAAGTTAGTTGAATGAGAGGTATAAGTAAGATTTTCCGACTCAAACGGAATTCCTAAACACGAATCTCAGCTTCAGGATAAAGATCTGCGGAGGACGTATTCAGACTCTATAACCCCATAACTCCATAAACTCAAACTTAATAACCCCATACCCCGGGGGGTCAGTAGATTTAAGCACTTCTAAATACTTGAGAAATGAAGACTTCTACCTTCGTTTACACGCCCAGTTTTCAATGTTTTTCTGAAAACGGCAGATTGTAGCGGATATCGTGTAATGAAACTTTTATTATATACTTGTCTTCGCATATCCCGTATATAAGGAAATATCAGTACGATAACTCAAAAAAAAGAAATGTAATCAGTGGCAAATATCTAAGAAACCTGAGATTTTTCAAAAAAGTTTTATAAGTACAGTATACGAGGGGGGTACCCAAAAAATAACCGGAATTATTTTTTAAAAGCTATATTTTCAATTTTT